>MU127861.1:26721-37520 GCA_014904975.1 Marasmius fiardii PR-910
CTGCCATTTTTTATCCCGGTGCCTGATCGCAGTCCGGCCCCGGCACTCTACCTATATACAAACAAGAGCTGAGTACGCTAGTATCATGCCAGAAAAATTAAACCCCCGACTCTCACATATAAAGGTCCCCTGCCCATGACCAGGGAACAGACAGCCCAATCCACCAACAGGTGTCAAGGAAGCAAGATGACGACCCCAGGGCCCGGCGCACCCTAGTGCCACACCCCTTTACCGACACGTGGCCTATGCCCGGCTGCACACCCCGCACCACCCTGAAGGGTCTGGTGGGCACCTATGCCGAACCCCAAGGTCTTCATCCAACACCAGCCCGAGGGGCTGGATCGGCGAAGGAGAACGCCCTTGGGTTCTTCTTCAAGAACTGAGCAAGTCCAACGACATAGTCGATGTTCTTGGAATGCTTTACATCAGGGCAATGATGTAGGATATGAGTTCGAGTCTGAATGACTGCAGACTGGGAATTCTCCGCCGACCCACACGTACAGAGGCATGAGGTGTTCGGGATATTAAACCTCCGGTAGTACTCGCCTACTGGAGCGTGATTAGTAATGCATCTAACCATCCTCGCAATGAGGGCGTTAGAGTCACCAAGTTTGGACAGCCACGTACCTCCTTTGATGTACGACGGCTGAAGGGGTTTGCCCTGAAGGCCCTTCATCTCAAGAAATTGAAATCCTCGGTACGAAGCATGCTGGAAGCGTGAGACCCACGCGTCCTGACATGAAGCCGTTGCTTGTTTACGCAAGTAATCAAGCGAAGTAGTAGTTGTGGGGCCCACTCTAACAGAGGGCAGGTCCCGGACGAACTGGTGCGCTTCAAAATGAATGCCCCATTCTGCTTTAGAGGGGACTTCAACGAAGAGGATGGAGTAGTCAACGGACTTGGACAACCAAGCCATAAGGTGTTTACACACCACCAGGGAGTCAGCCTGGCCTGAGTGTATGGACGGGTCCACCGCTCTCTTTGCTGCAGCGATAGAGTCGGTGAAAACGACAATTCGATCGCAGTCGAATTTCCTCGTGATGAGGTATTCAACTGCGAATCTAATGGCAGCGAGCTCCACATCCGGAGCAGTGACTCTGCCAGATGCAAACCTAGCACGATGCCTAAGCTTGCCCATGGCGTATATTCCATATCCTGACACCGCCTGATGTCTGGAAGTTGGGGGAACTGTGGTATCGGTGGCTACCGATACCGTACAAGGGTCTTCACGAAACTCTAAGTAGAGCTCGTCAAGGTGAGACACTCTGTCGTCGTCTTCAGAAGCTTCCTCATCAGGCTTCTTCCGAGGGCGTTCGTCAAAGATGATTTGGTCCAAGAAGAGATCTCGAACCCGTCCTCCAGGTTTGGCCAAGTCACTCGAATAATCGAATGGCTCTGTGAATTCTAACGCAGATCGAACTGCATCGGCGATCGGTCCATTCACTTTCCTGCCCATGTTGGTAGGCAGGTTTGCAAATGATAGCGGGTGCGGTAATGCCGTCTTGGCCATATTCCGTGGAAGGAGTGAATGAGTGGGGTGAGTACTTGTCAACGTGTGTACTCTGAAGTTGGCCCTGGAAGCCATCTTCTTGAGGTGGAGATCGATAGGCATGAGGCCCGCAAGGGCCTCGATGCCCCCAGTAGGAGAAGTACGAAACGCACCTGTAACCCATAGGGCGGCTTTGCGCTGCATCGAGTTGAGGATCTTGATGGTAGCTTTGCTTTTAGATCCCTGGAAGAACCATAACCGGTACCCATACGTGGCGATGGGAACCACGCACGACCGGTAAAGGAGATGTTTTTGAAGGGCGGTAATGCCCCTCGTAGAATTACCAAGCATCCTCATAGCCATGACAGTCGTGAGGGACTTGGTAGCATAGTACTTGACGTGCTCCTTAAACAGAAGTTTCCGGTCAAAGAAAAACCCTAAATATCTCCAAATTAGTTTGGGGGTAAGAGGCGTGTCCCCGGTGAATGGGGCAAACTTGAGGTCTAACGAGGGAAGGTAACCATCGTTCGACCTCGTAAAGTGGAAGGCTTCAGTCTTCCCATGTTCAAGGACTAACCCTGCCATCTCGAAGAGCGCATGGAGGAACCCATACGACCTAACGAGAGTGTGGCAGTTGTCGTCAAGTGATTTGGACTGCACTGCGACAGTCCCATCATCAACGTAGGATAGGAGGGTCGTCGTGAGGCCGACACTCCGAGCCGTGTGTTCGTACGCTTTCATAATAGGCGCAACATATAACGCGGACAGGACCGGGGACAAGGCAGAACCCTGCCCTACCCCCACTTCCGCCTTGAATAGACCTGACTTGAAAGGGCCCCATTTGTAAGCAGTGCTCCTTCCGACTAGGTAAGATGAAAAGAAAATCCTGAGAACCTCAGGAAAACCTTGGAATTCCATGAATCTCAACAGAGCATCATGGTTAAGAGACGGGAAAAATTGTGCGATGTCAAACGCCACCACACTAGTTTTCAACCCTTTGGCCCACCCCGCTCGAACGAGATGGGTGAGGAACACCCCCGCATCTTCAGTGGACCGTTGCCGGACCCCTCTGAATTGGTTAGAATGAACCAGGTCATACTTGACTATGTCAAACTGAAGACGATTCGAGATCATCTTCTCGATAAGTTTCCCCAGGGTGTTGAGGAGCACAATTGGCCTAAAAGATTTAGGCGTGTCATACGTCGGTTTCCCTGGTTTGGGGATAATAACTGTAACCGATTCCTTAAAATGAGAGGGCCAATGACCCGTGTCGATACACGCATCGGCCACCCAGAGAATGCCCTCCTCGCATTCCTTGCGAGTCATGACAGATTTGAGAAACGACCACGTGATGTGATCAGGCCCCGGCGCTGAGTGTGAAGAACACGCACTAAGCGCGTCCCTCAGCTCCAACACACTGAATTTTACCCAAGTTCTCGCAGGAGAGGACTCCAGGTCGTCTAAGAAAGAGAGGTCAACTTCCCTCTCCGCCGCAGCATTGTATGTCCCGTGTAAAGCTTGCCACAGTTCATCGAGTGTCCTACATTGCCGTCCCTGAAACGAGATGGCATCGGTGGGAGGTAGTTTCCGCTGCTGGATCCAGGACATCAAGTCCCAGGGCCTAGCATTGGTGGAGGCTATTTCTTTGATCCGATCATTAAAGAACGTGCATTTGGAGGATTTTACAATTCTCCGGAATTCGCCCCAGGATTCCCGAGACGGACTCCCACGATAAGAATCGAGGGCGTCAGTGCACCCCTTATTCCACCACAGTTTAGACTTGCGAGTGATCCGGGAATTCTTAGAACATAGATTCCAGGCTTCGCGCATATGATTTCCAAATAACTCCACAGCCAGTGAGAGCAGTTCAGAAGACGACATGTCCTGGCTAGCAAACGTAGCCAGTCCATCAGACAGGTGTTCGAGGAATGCTTCCTCTTGTTCGCCCCCCTTGGGGAGGGTTCTGATTTCGACCAAAGGGGATCGCCCTAAGTCTAGAACTACCGAGACTGGTATATGGTCCGATGGTCCTTTGAGATCTACCTTGCGTCTCGATTTAGTCGAGAGCACTTTGTCAGATGTCACAAACACAAGGTCTAGAATGGACGATCTAGACCTTTGTGTCCGCGGGATAAACGTGGGCCCAGGGTTTTCACACCCTGAGCGCCCGAGTCCGAGAACAGCCGCCAATGACAGCAACTCCTCGGCCCGCCCTCCGGGACTACCCTGGAAACCAGGGTCCCATTCGGACGAGTGACAGTTGAAATCTCCACCCATGTAGGAGAGTTCTGGGATGCGATCTGACACGGCACTCAGTTTCCTGATAGCCGTGCCGTTATCGTCAGAGTACACGTTAAGGAGGTGTGACGTACCTGACTTTGACGTGAGAGAAAGAATGATGACATCCCGGTCGTCGATAACATCGAACTGGGTAGACGGATGCAACGTGGCAATACGTTTCGACACGTATGCCACGACGCGTGGCCTTTCCCCTTCGTCTGTCCGGTGTCTAACCATGACAGTCCAGTCAGGGTGATTTGGCATACCTACAACTACTTCCCCCAAGGGGTCTTTAGCTGATGGTGCACGTCTTATCAATCGCCAGGGTGGCTCTTGAATGAATACAACATCGTAAATAAATTTACAAGTTTCGAGTAGCACGTCCAGATACATATAGTTCTTAGCAACGTTGAAACTAAGCACCCTGATTCTGTCGTCCAGCATCAAGCTATGGGCAGTGGGTGAGTGGAACGCCTTATAGTAGAATGAGTGCTACGTACCTCGGCATATTTAGCATCGATCCAGACCCGATTGAAGCGATGGCGCCAGAATGAACATTCTTTTGAAAGCGCAGAATGTTTGCCCCGACAGTTGGGGCAGATAGGCTGGTGAGGACACTCCTTGCCAGCTTCAGTGGGAGGAACCGGAGGGTCGGCCTTAGGTTTTCCTCTACAACACGCAGACACCGCACGATGTTCATCATTGGTGTGCGGACCTGAGCACTGAGGGCACCTGAACTGAGGGGCCCTGCATGCATTAATCGAGTGACCCCATCTACAACAACGAGTGCACATGGGGGAACCTGGGTTGGCCGTAGTCGACCGGATATAGCAGACTCTTCCAAACATGTGGATTTGTCTGTCGATGACTCGCTTCGCTCTAGTCCCTGTTTGAGAGTCCCAGAGGTTGAAGTAAACAGTGGCGGTCGTACTCTTCAACGAGTTACGAACCACTCGTGGCCGGCCTGTAAGGACCAAGAGATCTTCATGAAGGGGGGAGTGCCTGAACTGCTCTCGCACCTCCTCTGCGGTAATAACACTTTTGGGGTCACCAATGTGCTTGAGATAAGGAACATCCAACACCCGTAGGTAGGATGTCAAAGATGGGGGGCCCACCCAAAACGAGTCGGTACCTCGTCTGTCCTGGGGTAGAAGCTCCCGGATACGATTACGAATGATCTCTATTTCTGCGCTGGTAGCCACCGCAGACGTAGCAAGAGACCAGCCTTCGTAGGCTAGTTGGGTAGAGACGACTTTGAGACGTCTGCCCCCATTTCTGAGAGCAGCGCTCACGGTCGCAGAGATGATGGCAAGGTTCATGGGCGGGACTCCCCGTTCCTTGTCGAATGTAACGAGAACCTGTCGACGACTAGGTCCAGACGTTGTGAAACTTGGATAAGATCGGGCCTTCGACTTGCCCTTACTCTGTCCAGCGATAATACGACCTGCTTCTGCAATGCGGCTAGCAGGAAGGGAGGGAGCAGCCCTTGCCATAGCAATGACCGCCTCAGGTACAGCAGCGCCCTTCCTAGCAGCCGAAGCATATGTAGGAATGACTCTAGCGGGACGTCGATTGGGTCTAGTAGACCTGTCGACGCTAGGAGGGGGACCCCTCCCAAGAACAGCCTTCCCCTTGCCTTTCGACATGGGTGGGCCTGAAGAAATAACAGGGGGATCCACCTGCATGGATTCCCCACCACCTGCGGGTGTACCCCCGGGTGGAACCGTTCCACCTGAAGGTGAGAAGCCAGGGTGCCTGGCCTGAGATTGCTGGGGGAGTTGAATGGTGTCTTCTCCAGCTGTTGGTCCGTCATTCATAAGGAGATCGATTTGACTGACTAGAGCACTCGCGTTGCGACAAATGCCTTTGAGATTAATAGAAGTGGCGGACGAGCCGAACACTTCCGAATGGTAGGAGATCCACTCACGGATCGAGTTGAACGCAGGCAAAATGACCCCCAAATCCGCCGTCACATTGTCGAAATCCGCCAATCCGCTAAGCCCCAATGGATTTGCCTGCTGCTCAAGTGTACGCTCCATCTCAATATCCCCTTCCCCCCCTGGGCCTTCTTCGGTGGATGCTGGTGAGCTCGCCCTGCTTAAAAGTCGAGCGGTGGATGGTGAGCCAGACTCCTCCCTGATCACAGACGATGACCTGGAGCAGGTCTGACTGGGCACGGTGGAACGGTACTGACCTCTGGCCTCGGTACTCAAAGCTGATGACGACGAGCTGCTCGCAGAGGCTGCTTGTGTCGAGGATTCCACTCGAGGAGAAAAGACTGCTCTTGTGGTGGGGGGTGCGGAACCAGATGATCTGGTGGCCGCAGTCGAGGCAGAACTGCTCCTGCCTGACCCGCGACCCCTTGGAGGTCCTCCTGACTTGGAAGACATTGACTATGTCGATTTTCGTTGGTACTTTAGAATAAATCTGGCGACCTGCTGGAGGGTAGTGATTTTGCGATGCTGGTTTTCAAAGTTCCCACAGTCAGTGGTCACGGTACCTGGAAGAGGAAGGTGCTCATGGATTTGCCTATCGATAACACGCTTCGCTCTGGTTCCCGTCTGAGAGTCCCAGAGATTGAAGTAAACAGTGGCGGTCGTACTCTTAGAAGAGTTGTGTACCACTCGTGGTTGGCCTGTAAGGACCAGAAGGTCTTCGTGGAGGGGGGAATGCCTGAATTGCTCTCGCACCTCCTTGGCAGTAATGACACTCTTGGGATTGCCAATGTGTTTAAGATAAGGGACATCCAACACGCGCAAGTAGGAAGTCGAGGATGGGGGGCCCACCCAGAACGAGTCAGTGCCTCGTCTATCCTGGGGGAGGAGCTCCCGGATACAATCACAAATGATCTCTATTTCTGCGTTGGTAGCCACCGCAGATGTAGCGAGACCAGCCTTCATAGGCTAATTGAGTGGAAATGATCTTGAGATGCCTACCCCCATTCCTGAGGGCAGCGCTCACGGTTGCAGAAACGACGGCAAGGTTCATGGGTGGGACTCCACGCTCCTTGTCAAATGTAACGAGGACCTGTCGACGACTAGGTCCTGACGTTGTGAAACTCGGATAAGACCGGGCTTTGGACCTGCCCTTACTCTGTCCTGCAATAATACGACCTGCCTCTGCAATACGGCTGGCGGGAAGGGAAGGAGCAGCCCTTGCCATGGCAATGACCGCTTCAGGTATTGCAGCGCCTTTCCAAGCAGCCGAAGCATACGTCGGAATGACTCTAGCGGGATGTCTACTCGGTCTAGTGGACCTGTCGACGTTGGGAGGGGGGCCCCTCCCGAGAACAGCCTTCTCCTTGCCTTTCGACATGGATGGGCCTGAAGGAATGGCAGGGGGATCCACATTCATGGATTCACCACCACCTGCAGATGCATCTCCAGGAGGACGATTACCCCCTGGAGCAGAAGAGCCAGATGTTCCGGCGAGAGGTTGTTGTGGGAGTCGGATAGTATCTTCCCCCTCTGTGTGACCGCCATCTAAGAGACGTTCGATCTGACTGACCAGAGCTCCCGCGTTACGGCGAATGCCCCTGAGGTTAAGAAGAACGGCAGAGAAGCCATTAACTTTAGAATGAAAGTCAATCCACTCACGGATTGATTGGAACGCTGGCAATATCACCCCCAGATCTGCCTCCACATTGTCAAATCCTGACAACCCGTTGAGCCCTAACGGATTTGCCCTCTGTTCCACATCTCGTTCCATTGTGACGTCCCTTCCTCCCCTGAACCTTCCACGCTGGATGCAGGAGAGCTCGACCTGCTCAAAGGTCGGGCAGTTGATGGTGATTCTTCTCTAATCACAGACGACGATCTGGACCTGGTTTGGCTGGGCACTGTGGACCGATACCGAGTCCTAGCTTCGGTGTTCGAAACAGATGACGTCGACGTGCTGGATGAGGACATTGATGCTAAGGATTCCACTTGAGGAGTGAATACAGCTCTTGTAGTGGGGGGGGTGGAACCTGATGATCTGGCGGCCGCAGACGAGGCAGAAGAGCTCCTGCCCGACCCACGACCCCTTGGAGGTCCTCCTGGTTCGGAAGACATTGGATATGCTGAATATCGTTGGTACTTTTGAAGGAGACTGGCGACCTGCTAGGGGGTAGAGATTTTGCGATACTGGTTTTCAAAGTTCCCACGGTTGGTGGTCACGGTACTGGAAAGAGGAGGATGGGCCCGATCACATCACCTGGTCGTTCCTCAAATCTGTCATGACTCGCAAGGAGTGCGAGGAAGGAGTTCTTCGAGTGGCTGATGCGTGTATTAGCACGGGTCATTGGCCTTCTCATTTCAAGGAATCGGTCACAGTTATTATCCCCAAACCGGGGAAACCGACCTATGACATGCCTAAGTCATTTAGGCCAATTGTACTCCTCAATACTTTGGGGAAGCTTATTGAGAAGATGATTTCAAATCATCTTCAGTTTGACATGGTCAAGTATGACCTGGTCCATCCTAACCAATTCGGAGGGGTCCGGCAACAGTCCACTGAAGATGCGGGTGCATTCCTTACCCATCTTATACAAGCAGGGTGGGCTAAAGGGTTGAAGACGAGTGTGGTGGCGTTTGACATCGCACAGTTCTTCCCTTCTCTTAACCATGGAGCCCTTCTCAGGTTCATGGAGTTTCAGGGATTTCCTGTGGTTCTCAGGGAGTTCTTCATGTCATACCTGATTGGACGAAGTACTGCATACAAGTGGGGCCCATTTGAGTCAGGTCCGTTCAAGGCGGAAGTGGGGGTAAGGCAGGGTTCTGCCTTATCTTTTTTTTTTATATCTGCCATTTTTATCCCAGTGCCCGATCGCAGTCCGGCCCCGGCACTCTACCTACATACAAACAAGAGCTAAGTACGGTAGTATTATGCCAGAAGAGAAAGAAAACCCCCGACCCCCACATATAAAAGTCCCCTGCCCGTAACCAGAGAACAGACAGCCCAATCTACCAAGAGGTGTCAAGGAAGCAAGACGTCGACCTCGGGGCCCAGCGCACCCTAGTGCCACACCCCTTTACCGGCACGCGGCCTATGCCTGGCTGCACACCCCGCACCACCCCGAAGGGTCTGATGGGCATCTATGCCGGACCCCAAGGTCATCATCCGACACCAGCCCGAGGGGCTGGATCAGCGAAGGAGAACGCCCTTGGGTTCTTCTTCAGGAACTGTGCAAGTCCAACGACGAAGTCGATGTTCTTGGAATGTTTTACATCAGGGCAGTGATGTAAGATATGGGTCTGTGTCTGCACAACAGCAGACTGAGAGGTTTCCGCCGACCAACACATGGGTTCTGCTTTATCACCGGTTTTGTCTGCGTTATACGTTGCGCCAATTATGAAGGCATACGAACACACAGCAAGAGGTGTGGGCCTTAAGACTACTCTCTTGTCATATGTCGATGATGGGACTGTAGCTTCTCAGTCCAAGTCGCTGGACGACAATTGCCGCACCCTCGTAAGGTAGTACTCACCCTACCTGCTCACTTCTCCCATGGAACATGGCCAAAACGGCACTACTGCATCCTCTATCGTTTGCGAACTTGCCTGTCAACACAGGCAGGAAAGTGAATGGTCCAATCGCTGATGCAGTTCGATCTGCATTGGAATTTACAGAGCCATTCGACTATTCGAGTGACTTGGCCAGGCCTGGAGAACGGGTCCAAGATCTTTTCTTGGACCAAATAACCTTTGACAAACGCCCTCGGAAGAAGCCTGATGAGGAAGCTTCTGAGGACGACGACAGAGTATCTCACCTCGATGATCTCTACTCAGAGTGTCGCGAGGATCCTCGCACGGTGTCTGTTGGTACAGACACCACAGTTCCCCCTACATCCAGACACCAAGCTGTGTCCGGATATGGGATATACACTAGAGGCAAACTTAGGCATCGGGCTAGGTTTGCGTCTGGGAGAGTTACTGCTCCGAACGTGGAGCTTACTTCAATCAGATTCGCGGTTGAATACCTCATTGCGAGGAAGTTCGACTGCGATCGAATTGTCATATTCACCGACTCCATCGCTGCTGCGAAGAGGGTGGTAGATCCATCCGCACACTCAGGTCAGGTTGACTCCCTGGTAGTGTGTAAACACCTCACGGCTTGGCTCTCCGAGTCCGTGGATCATTCTATTCTCTTTGTCGAAGTCCCCTCCAAAGTGGAGTGGGGCATTCACTTCGAAGCGCACCAGTTCGTTCGAGACCTGCCCTCTGTCAGGGTGGGCCCCACGACTGTTACCTCGCTTGATTACCTGCATAAACAAGCAACGTCTACGTGCCAGGATGCGTGGGTCTCACGCTTCCAACACAAATCATACCGAGGATCTCAGTTTCTTGAGATGAAGGGCCTTCATGGCAAACCTCTACAGCCATCGTACATCAAAGGAGGTACGTGGTTGTCAAAACTTGGTGACTCCGTTGCTCTTACTGCAAGAGCGGTCAGATGCATCACAAACCATGCTCCGGTAGGCGAGTACTACTATAGATTTAATATCCCGAACACTTCACAGCTATATATGTGCTGGTCAGCGGAACATTCTCAGTCCGGCGTCGTTCAGACTCGGACTCACATCTTGCATCACTGCCCCGATGTAACACACTCCAAGAACATCGATTATGTCGTTGGACTTGCTCAGTTCTTGAAGAAGAACCCAAGGGTGTTCTCCTTCGCTGATCCAGCCCCTCGGGCTGGTGTTGGATGAAGACCTTGGGGTCCGGCATAGGTGCCCATCAGACCCTTCGGGATGGTGCAGGGTGTGCAGCCGGGCATAGGCCGCGTGTCGGTAAAGGGGTGTGGCACTAGGGTGGGCCGGGCCCCGAGGTCGACGTCTTGCTTCCTTGACACCTCTTGGTGGATTGGGCTGACTGTTCTCTGGTTACAGGCAGGGGACCTTTATATTTGGGGGTCAGGGGTTTTCTTTCTCTTCTGGCATAATACTAGCGTACTTAGCTCTTGTTTGTATGTAGGTAGAGTGCCGGGGCCGGACTGCGATCGGGCACCGGGATAAAAATGGCAGATTTAAAAACAAAAACAAAAAAAA
>MU127861.1:38570-146264 GCA_014904975.1 Marasmius fiardii PR-910
CATCAGCCACCTGAAGAATGCCCTCCTCACATTCCTTGCGAGTCATGACATACTTGAGGAACGACCACGTGACATGATCGGGCCCCGGCGCTGAATGTGAGGAACACGCACTAAGTGCCTCCTTCAACTCCAATGCACTGAATCTCACCCAAGTTCTCTCAGGAGAGGACTCCAGGTCATCTAGGAAGGAGAGGTCAACTTCCCTCTCTGCTGCAGCATTATACGTCCCATGCAAGGCCTGCCATAGGTCGTCAAGCGTCCGACACTGCCGTCCCTGAAATGAGATGGCATCTGTGGGGGGTAACTTCCACTGCTGGATCCAGGACATTAAGTCCCATGGTCTAGCATTGGTGGAGGCTATTTCTTTGATCCGATCATCAAAGAACATGCACTTAGAGGATTTGACAACCCTCTGAAACTCGCCCCAGGATTCCTGAGACGGACTCCCACGGTAAGAGTCAGGGGCGTCAGAGCACCCCTGATTCCACCATGGTTTAGACTTGCACATGATCTGGGAACTTTTAGAGCATCGATTCCAGGCTTCACGCATATGATTCCCAAAGAGCTCCACACTCAGTGAGAGCCCTTTGGGAGACGACATGTCTTGACTCGCAAACATAGCCAATCCATCAGACAAATGTTCAAGAAAAGCTTCCTCTTGTTCACCCCCCTTGGGGAGGGTTCTGATTTTGACCAATGGGGAGCGCCCCAGGTCTAGAACGATCGAGACCGGTACATGGTCTGATGGCCCTTTGAGATCTACCTCGCGCCTCGGCTTAGTCGAGAGCACTTTGTCAGACATCACGAACACAAGGTCTAGAACCGAAGGTCTAGACCCTTGGGTCCGCGGAATAAATGTGGGCCCAGGGTTATCAAACTCCGAGCACCCAAGTCCGAGGGTTGCCACCAATAAAAGCAGCTCCTCGGCCCGCCCTCTGGGGCTCCCCTGAAAGCCAGGGTCCCATTCGGATGAGTACAATTGAAATCTCCCCCCATATAGAAGAGTTCCGGGATGCGATCCGACACGGCTGACAGTTTCCTGATAGCCATGCCATTATCGTCAGAGTATACGTTAAGTAAATGTGATGTACCTGACTTTGACGTGAGAGAAAGGATAATGACATCCTGGTCGTCGATAACGTCGAACCGAGTGGATGGACACAGCGTGGCAATACGTTTTGACACATATGCCGCAACACGTGGTCTTTCCCCTTCATCTGTCCGGTGTCTGACCATGACAGTCCAGTCGGGGTGATTGGGCATACCTACAACTGCTTCTCCCAAAGGGTTCTTAGCTGAAGGTGCGTGTCTTATCAGTCGCCACAGAGGCTCTTGTATGAAAATGATATCGTAAACAAATTTACAATTCTTGAGAAACACATCCAAGTACATATAGTGCTTTGCAACGTTGAAACTAACCACCCTGATTCTGTCATCCAGCATCAAGCTATGGGCAGTGGGTGAGTGAAACGGCTTATAGTAGAACGAAAGCTACA
Organism: Marasmius fiardii PR-910; assembly: GCA_014904975.1. Lineage (NCBI taxonomy): Eukaryota > Fungi > Basidiomycota > Agaricomycetes > Agaricales > Marasmiaceae > Marasmius > Marasmius fiardii. Next base: position 40,067 of record MU127861.1, read on the forward strand.
TACCTCGGCGTATTTAGCATCGATCCAAGTTCGATCGAAGCGGTGGCACCAGAATGAGCATTCTTTAGAGAGCGCTGAATGTTTACCCCTACAGTTGGGGCAGATGGGCTGGTGGGGACATTTCTCCCCAGCTGCAGTGGGAGGAACCGGAGGGTCAGCCTTGGGTTTTCCCCTACAACATGCAGACACCGCACGATGTTCATCATTGGTGTGCGGACCTGAGCATCGAGGGCATCTAAACTGAGGGGCCCTGCATGCATTAATCGAGTGACCCCATCTGCAACAACGGGTGCACATGGGGGAACCTGGGTTGGCCGTGGTCGCCCGGATGTAGCAGACCCTTCCAAACATGTGGATTTGTCTGTCGATGACTCTTTTTTTTTTTTTAAATCTGCCATTTTTATTCCGGTGCCCGATCGCAGTCTGGACCCGGTAATACTATCTACATACAAACGAGGACTAAGTATGCTAGTATTATGCCAGAAAAGAAAGAATTCCCCCAACCCAACATATAAAAGTCCCCTGCCCGTGACCAGAGAACAGATGGCTCAATCCACCACAAAGGTGTCAAGGAGACAAGACGTCCACCTCGGGGCCCAGCGCACCCTAGTGCCACGCCCCTTTACCGACACACGGCCTATGCCCGGCTGTACACCTCACACCACCCTGAAGGGTCTGACGGGCTGGATTGATGCTAAATATGCCGAGGTACGTAGCTTTCGATCTACTTCACCCACTGCCCATAGCTTGATGCTGGACGACAGACTCAGGGTGGTTAGTTTTAACGTTGCAAAGCACTATATGTACTTGGACGTGTTCCTCGAGAATTGTAAATTTGTTTATGATGTCATTTTCATACAAGAGCCTCCGTGGCGACTGATAAGACGCGCACCTTCAGCTAAGAACCCCTTGGGAGAAGCAGTTGTAGGTATGCCCAATCATCCCGACTGGACTGTCATGGTTAGACACCGGACAGACGAAGGGAAAAGACCGCGGGTTGCGGCATACGTGTCAAAACATATTGCCACGCTGCGTCCATCCACTCGGTTCGATGTTATCGACGACCGGGATGTCATTATCCTTTCTCTCATGTCAAAGTCAGGTATGTCACATTTACTTAACGTATACTCCGACGATAACGGCACAGCTATCAGGAAACTGTCAGCCGTGTCGGATCGCATCCCAGAACTCTCCTATATGGGGGGAAATTTCAACTGTCACTCGTCCGAATGGGACCCTGGCTTTCAGGGGAGCCCCAGAGGGTGGGCCGAGGAGCTGCTTTTGTTGGCGGCAACCCTCAGACTTGGGTGCTCGGAGTTTGATAACCCTGGGCCCACATTTATTCCGCGGACCCAAGGGTCTAGACTTTCGGTTCTAGACCTTGTGTTCGTGACATCTGACAAAGTGCTCTTGACTAAGCCGAGGCGCGAGGTAGATCTCAGAGGGCCATCAGACCATGTACCGGTCTCGATCGTTCTAGACCTAGGACACTCCCCCTTGGTCGAAGTCAGAACCCTCCCTAAGGGGGGTGAACAAGAGGAGGCATTCCTCGAACATTTGTCTGATGGATTGGCTACGTTTGTGAGTCAAGACATGTCGTCTCCCAAAGGGCTCTCACTGAGTGTGGAGCTCTTTGGGAATCATATGCGTGAAGCCTGGAATCATTGCTCTAAAAGTTCCCAGATCACGCGCAAGTCTAAACCGTGGTGGAATCAGGGGTGCTCTGACGCCCTTGACTCTTACCATGGGAGTCCATCTCGGGAATCCTGGGGCAAGTTTCAGAGGGTTGTCAAATCCTCTAAGCGCATGTTCTTTGATGATCGGATCAAAGAAATAGCCTCCACCAATGCTAGACCATGGGACTTAATGTCCTGGATCCAGCAGTGGAAGTTACCCCCCACAGATGCCATCTCATTTCAGGGACGGCAGTGTCGGACGCTTGACGACCTATGGCAGGCCTTGCATGGGACGTATAATGCTGCAGCAGAGAGGGAAGTTGACCTCTCCTTCCTAGATGACCTGGAGTCCTCTCCTGAGAGAACTTGGGTGAGATTCAGTGCGTTGGAGTTGAAGGAGGCACTTAGTGCGTGTTCCTCACATTCAGCGCCGGGGCCCGATCATGTCACGTGGTCGTTCCTCAAGTATGTCATGACTCGCAAGGAATGTGAGGAGGGCATTCTTCAGGTGGCTGATGCGTGTATTGACACGGGTCATTGGCCTGCTCACTTTAAGGAATCGGTTACAGTCATTATCCCTAAACCAGGGAAACCGACCTATGATACGCCTAAATCCTTTAGGCCAATTGTACTCCTCAACACCTTGGGGAAGCTCATCGAGAAGATGATCTCAAATCGTCTTCAGTTTGACATGGTCAAATATGACCTTGTCCATCCTAACCAATTCGGAGGGGTCTGGCAACGGTCCACTGAAGATGCGGGGGCGTTTCTCATCCATCTCGTTCGAGCAGGGTGGGCCAAAGGGTTAAAGACTAGTGTGGTGGCATTTGACATCGCACAATTCTTCCCGTCACTTAACCATGAAGCACTAGTGAGATTCATGGAATTCCAGGGATTTCCTGTAGTCCTCAGGAACTTCTTTTCATCCTACCTGGTTGGAAGGAGCACCACTTATAAATGGGGCCCTTTCGAGTCAGGTCCATTCAAGGCGGAAGTGGGGGTAGGGCAGGGTTCTGCCTTATCACTGGTTTTGTCTGCGTTATACGTTGCGCCGATTATGAAGACGTACGAGCACACAGCAAGGGGAGTGGGCCTTAAGACTACTCTCTTGTCATATGTCAATGATGGGACTGTAGCTTCTCAGTCCAAGTCACTGGACGACAATTGCCGCACCCTCGTAAGGTTGTATGGTTTCCTCCATGCCCTTTTCGAGATGGCGGAATTGATTCTAGAACATGGGAAGATGGAAGCCTTCCACTTTACGAGATCCAATAATGGGTACCTTCCATCACTAGACCTCAAGTTTGCCCCATTTACTGGGGACACGCCCCTTACCCCCAAGCCAATTTGGAGGTATCTGGGTTTCTTCTTTGATCGCAAACTTCTGTTTAAGGAGCACGTCAAATTTTACGCTACTAAGTCCCTCACGACTGTTATGGCCATGAGGATGCTTGGTAACTCCTCGAGGGGCATTACTGCCCTTCAAAAACGTCTCTTATATCGGTCCTGCGTGGTGCCTATTGCCACGTACGGTTACCGGTTATGGTTCTTCCAGGGGTCTAAGAACAAAGCCATTATCAAGACTCTCAATTCGATGCAGCGTAAAGCTGCCCTATGGGTTACAGGTGCATTCCGTACTTCTCCTACTGGGGGCGTTGAGGCCCTTGCTGGCCTCATGCCCATCGATCTCTACCTCAAAAAGATGGCTGCTAGAGCCAATCTTCGAGTTCATACACTGACGAGTACTCACCCTACTCACTCACTTCTCCTGCGGAACATGGCCAAAACAGCACTACCACATCCTCTATCGTTTGCGAACTTGCCTGTCAATATAGGCAGGAAAGTGAATGGTCCTATCGCTGATGCAGTTCGATCTGCATTGGAATTTACAGAGCCATTCGACTATTCGAGTGACTTGGCCAGGCCTGGAGAACGGGTCCAAGATCTTTTCTTGGACCAAATAACCTTTGACAAACGCCCTCGGAAGAAGCCTGATGAGGAAGCTTCTGAGGACGACGACAGAGTATCTCACCTCGATGATCTCTACTCAGAGTGTCGCGAGGATCCTTGCACGGTGTCTGTTGGTACAGACACCACAGTTCCCCCTACATCCAGACACCAAGCTGTGTCCAGATATGGGATATACACTAGAGGCAAACTTAGGCATCGGGCTAGGTTTGCGTCTGGGAGAGTTACTGCTCCAAACGCGGAGCTCACTTCAATCAGATTCGCGGTTGAATACCTCATTTCGAGGAAGTTCGACTGTGATCGAATTGTCATATTCACCGACTCCATCGCTGCTGCGAAGAGGGCGGTAGATCCATCTGCACACTCAGGTCAGGCTGACTCCCTGGTAGTGTGTAAACACCTCACGGCTTGGCTCTCTGAGTCCGTGGATCATTCTACTCTCTTCGTTGAAGTCCCCTCCAAAGCGGAGTGGGGCATTCACTTCGAAGCGCACCAGTTCGTCCGAGACCTGCCCTCTGTCAGGGTGGGCCCCACGACTGTTACCTCACTTGATTACCTGCATAAACAAGCAACGTCTACGTGCCAGGATGCGTGGGTCTCACACTTCCAACACAAATCATACCGAGGATCTCAGTTTCTTGAGATGAAGGGCCTTCAAGGCAAACCTCTACAGCCATCGTACATCAAAGGAGGTACGTGGTTGTCAAAACTTGGTGACTCCGTCACTCTTACTGCAAGAGCAGTCAGATGCATCACAAACCATGCTCCGGTAGGCGAGTACTACCATAGATTTAATATCCCGAACACCTCACAGCTATATACATGCTGGTCAGCGGAAAACTCTCAGTCAGCCATCGTTCAGACGCGGACTCACATCTTGCATCACTGCCCCGATGTAAAACACTCCAAGAACATCAATTATGTCGTTGGACTTGCTCAGTTCTTGAAGAAGAACCCAAGGGTGTTCTCCTTCACTGATCCAGCCCCTCAGGCTGGTGTTGGATGAAGACCTTGGGGTCCAGCATAGGTGCCCATCAGACCCTTCAGGGTGGTGCGGGGTGTGCAGCCGGGCATAGGCCGCGTGTCGGTAAAGGGGTGTGGCACTAGGGTGCACCGGGCCCCGAGGTCGACATCTTGCTTCCTTGACACCTCTTGGTGAATTGGGCTGTCTGTTCTCTGGTTATGGGCAGGGGACCTTTATATTTGGGGGTTGGGGGTTTTCTTTCTTTTCTGGCATAATACTAGCGTACTTAGTTCTTGTTTGTATGTAGGTAGAGTGCCGGGGCCAGACTGCGATCGGGCACCAGGGTAAAAATGGCAGATTTAAAAAAAAAAAAAAAAAAGGACAGAATGAGATGTGGACTTGGATAACCATTCCATAAGATGACGACACACAACCAAAGAGTCCCCTTGGCCTGAGTGTATCAAAGGGTCCACAGACCTTTTTGCAGCGGCAATAGAGTCTGTGAATACAACCACGCGATCGCAGTCGAATCTCCTCAAAATGAGGTATTCGACTGTGAAGCGTATAGCAGTTAGCTCCACATCCGGAGCTGTGACTTGTCCAGAGGCAAACCTAGCCCGATGTCTAAGTTCACCCTGAACGTATAATCTGTATCCTGACACAGCCTGGTGTCTGGAGGTAGGAGGCACGGTGGCGTCAGTTGCAACTGACACCATCTGGGGTTCCTGATGACACTCGTAATAGAGGTCGTCCAGGTGGGCAATTCTGTCATCATCCTCAGAGGCCTCCTCATTAGGCTTCCTCCGAGGACATTCGTCAGAGATGATTTGGTCTAAGAAAAGATCTTGGACCCGTTCTCCAGGTTTGGCCAAGTCACTTGAATAATCGAATGACTCTGTGAATTCCAACGCAGACTTAACTGTATCAGCGATTGGACCATTCACTTTTCTGCCTGTGTTAACAGGTAGACTCGCAAATGACAGAGAATGCAGGAGTGCTGTCTTGGACATGTTCCGTGGAAGAAGTGAGTGAGTAGGATGGGTACTCGTCAACGTGTGTACCCAAAGATTGGCCCTAGCAGCCATCTTCTTGAGGTGTAGGTCGATGGGCATGAGGCCTGCAAGAGCCTCCACACCCCCTGTCGGAGAGGTATGAAACGCACCTGTAATCCATAGAGCAGCTTTTTGCTGCATCGAGGTGAGGGCCTTCAATGTACCTTTGTTCTTAGACCCCTGGAAGAACCATAACCGATAACTGTAGGTGGCTATTGGAACCACACAGGACCGATACAAGAGACGCTTTTGAAGGGCAGTAATGCCCCTCGAGGAATTACCAAGCATCCTCATGGCTATGACAGTCGTGAGGGATTTGGTCGAGTAGAATTTCACGTGTTCCTTAAAAAGGAGTTTACGATCGAAGAAGAACCCAAGATACCTCCAAATGAGTTTGGGGGTGAGTGGAGTGTCCCCCGTAAATGGGGCAAACTTGAGGTTGAGCGATGGGAGATACCCATCATTCGACCTCGTGAAGTGGAAGGCTTCTGTCTTCCCATGTTCCAGAATCAACCCCACCATCTCGAATAGCGCATGGAGAAATCCATATGACCAAACAAGGGTGCGGCAGTTGTCGTCAAGAGATTTGGATTGTGCAGCAACAGTCCCATCATCAACATATGACAATAGGGTGGTTTTGAGGCCAACCCCTCTAGCTGTGTGTTCGTACACCTTCATAATAGGCACAACGTATAACACAGACAGAACTGGTGACAGGGCAGAACTCTGCCCAACCCCCACTTCTGCCTTGAAAAGCCCTGATTCGAATGGGCCCCACTTATAAGCGGTGCTTCTTCCAACCAGATAAGACGAAAAGAATTTCCTGAGAACCTCTGGAAACCCCTGAAACTCCATGAACCTGAGAAGGGCTTCATGGTTGAGAGAGGGGAAAAACTGTGCTATGTCAAACACTACAATGCTCATTTTTAACCCTTTGGCCCACCCTGCTCGAACAAGGTGGGTAAGAAACGCCCCTGCATCCTCGGTAGACTGTTGCCAGATTCCTCTGAATTGGTTAGGGTGGACTAGGTCATACTTGACCATGTCGAACTGAAGACGATTCGAAATCATATTCTCTATAAGCCTCCCCAACGTATTGAGAAGCACAATGGGCCTAAACGACTTAGGTGTGTCATAGGTCAGTTTTCCTGGTTTGGAAATGATGACAGTAACCGATTCCTTAAAATGAGATGGCCAGTGCCCTGTATTAACACACGCATCAGCCACCCGAAGAACGCCATCCTCACATTCCTTGCGATCCATGACTTGTTTGAGGAACGACCACGTAACATGATCAGGCCCTGGTACAGAATGAGAGGAACATGCACTAAGCACATCTTTCATCTCCAGTGCACTGAATTTTACCCAAGCTCTCTCAGTAGAAGGCTCAAAGTCGTCTAAGAAGGAGAGGTCGACTTCCCTCTCCGCCGCAGCATTATACGTCCCATGCAGAGCCTGCCATAGTTCATCAAGTGTCCTACATTGCTGTCTCTTAAAGGAGATAGCGTCTATGGGGGGTAATTTCCACTGCTGGATCCAGGACATCAGGTCCCAGGGCCGAGCGTTGGTGGTGGCGATTTCCTTGATCCAATCATCAAAGAATGTATGTTTGGAAGATTTGACAACCTTCCAGAATTTGCCCCAGGATTCCTGGGACAGACTCCCATGGTAGAAGTCTAGGGCATCAGAACACCCCTGATTCCACCACGGTTTGGATTTACATGTAATCCAGGACTTCTTTGAGCAAGAATTCCAGGCCTCATGCATGTGATTCCCAAATAGCTCCACCACAAGGGAGAGCAGTTCGGGACATGACAAGTCTTGACTAACAAAAGTAGCCAACCCATCAGATAAGTATTCGAGGAAAGCCTCCTCTTGATCACCCCCCTTAGAGAGGGTGCAGATTTCAACCAGGGGGGATCGCCCCAAGTCAAGGACAATCGAGACTGGAATGTGGTCTGATGGTCCTTTGAGGTTGACTTTGCGTCTCGACCTGTTCGAGAGCACTTCATCAGATGTCACGAACACCAAGTCTAGAACAGATGATCTAGACCCTTGAGTCTGCGGAATGAATGTAGGCCTGGGGTTTTCACACTCCGAGTGCCCAAGTCCGAGAGTAGCCGCTAAAAGAAGCAGCTCCTCGGCCTGTCCTTCAGGGCTGCCCTGATACCCACGGTCCCACTCGGATGAGTGACAGTTGAAATCTCCCCCCATATAGGAGAGTTCCAGAATGTGATCCGACACGGCCGTCAGTTTCCTGATAGCCGTGCCGTTATCGTCGGAGTATATGTTAAGTAGATGAGACATACCTGACTTTGACATGATGGAAATAATGATAACATCCCAGTCGTCAATAATGTCGAACCGGGTAGATGGGCGCAGCATGGCAATACATTTAGATACGTATGCCGCAACACGCAGTCGTTCCCCCTTGGAAGTCCAGTGTCTGACCATGACATTCCAATCAGGATGGTTAGGCATACCTACAACTACCTTCCCCAAAGGGTCTTTAGCTGACGGTGCACGTCTTATCAGTCGCCATGGCAGCTCTTGAATAAAAACGACATCATAAATCAATTTACAAGTCTCGAGGAATACGTCCAAGTACATATAGTGCTTTGCAACATTGAAACTAACCACTCTAATCCTGTCGTCCAACATTAAGCTATGGACAGGGGGTGAGTGGAACGCCTCCAGGTGGGCAGTTCTGTCATTGTCCTCTGAGGCCTCCTCATCAGGTTTCCTCCTTGGACATTTGTCAAAGATGATTTGGTCCAAGAAAAGATCTTGGACCTGTTCTCCAGGTCTGGCCAAGTCACTTGAATAATCGAATGACTCTGTGAATTCCAATGCAGTCTTTACCATGTCAGTGATGGGACCATTCACCTTCTGGCCTGTGTTGGCAGGCAAGTTGGCAAAGGATAGAGGATGTGGAATTGCCGTCTTAGACATATTCCTGGTCAAAAGTGAATGAGTAGAATGAGTACTCGGCAGTGTGTGTACTCATAGATTGGATCTAGCCGCCATCTTCTTGAGATGCAAATCGATGGGCATGAGGCCTGCCAAGGCCTCCACACCCCCTGTAGGAGTGGTGCGAAAAGCACCTGTAACCCACAAGGCAGCTTTATGCTGCATCGAGGTTAGGATCTTAAGAGTACCCTTACTCTTAGACCCCTGAAAATACCACAACCGGTACCCATATGTGGCAATAGGAACCATGCAGGACCGATACAAGACGAAGTTTAGGGCCCCCTATTGGGGATGGTGTTTAGCAAGGAGCAATCCCTCATCTATAGACCTGCGGACCCCAACACTCTAGCTTCAACTTAAGCCCAGACCGGTATTATTATTCCCGGCGGACTGACAGTGGATATAGATCTCTCGAGCCAGGGTAGAGGGACTGCCCAATCCTGCTATGGCCCAGTCGACACCCAGGTTTCCCTGGGCTGTGCCTTCCCGTCCCCTGGCAGGTGGTTCACTTATGCCATATGGCGCAGATCCCCAATCCTGTCTGGAGTCACTGCCTTGCCATCAGCACAACCCAGCGTGTGTGTCCCAGGCCACAAACCCGGACCGGGAGTTACTTTTGCATGATGACTAATGACCTCACCCACATACCGTGAGGCGGAAGGTATCCTGTTCCTGACCCAAGTGAACGGTAGTCCAGGCCACACTGACCCTTCATTTAACCAATCACCTGAGCGGGTTTACGCCTAGAACGGTGGGCAAGCCCTTAACCAATCGGCTCCCCGGATCAGATTGTTATCAGCCCAAATTCCCCGAGCTTACTGTGACCTATCCTTTCGGTCCCTGTTATAGGTATCGCTGAACCAGATCCGAACAGACGGGACCTGACCTGGTTACTTGGCCATGCAAGAACTTACCCATATGGGGAAACCCCGGGATCATCATTCCCGCTCCCTGTGGCACTCGTGAGGGTCTTACGCACCGGCAGTGTATTATACCTGGAAACTGAGCACACACTCGCTAGTCCTCATGAGAGGAACTGGCAACCCCAGTGGTTGCCGTGTGAGAAATCTCACACAGTCCAGAATTCAGGTATCTGGTGAAGCTGGGATTGAACCAGCAACCTTTCGGACCCCCACTCCCAGGCCCTCACCAGGTCTTTAGCATGTAAACTGCTGGGCTACTGGGGCCCCCACCCTCTATCATTTGTGAATCTACCTGTTAATACAGGCAGAAAAGTGAATGGTTTTTTTTTTTTTTGATTCTGCCATTTTTACCCCGGTGCCCGATTGCAGTCCAGCCCTGGCATTCTACCTACATACAAACACTGTGCTAAGTACGCTAGTATTCTGCCAGAAATACAATCCCCCAATCCCCATGTATAAAGGTCCCCTGCCCATAACCAGAGAACAGATAGTCCTATCTACCTTACGGTGGCAAGGAGACAAGACGTCCACTCCGGGGCCTGGCGCACCCTAGTGCCACACCCCTTTACCGACACGCGGCCTATGCCTGGCTGCACACCCCACACCACCCTGAAGGGTCTGATGGGCACTTATGCCAAGCCTCAGGGCTTTCATCCAACACCAGCTTGAGGAGCCGGATCTGCGAAGGAGAACACCCTAGGGTTCTTCTTCAAGAACTGTGCAAGACCAACGACGTAGTTGATGTTCTTGGAATGCTTTACATCAGGGCAGTGATGTAGGATATGGGTCCGAGTCTGAACAACTGCAGACTGAGAGTTTTCCGCCAACCAACATGAACAGAGACATGAAGTGTTTGGAATATTAAACCTCCGATAGTACTCGCCTACTGGAGCGTGATTAGTGATGCACCTGATGGCCCTTGCAACAAGGGCGACAGAATCGCCAAGTTTAGACAGCCACGTACCTCCTTTGATGTACGATGGCTGCAGAGATTTGCCCTGAAGGCCCTTCATCTCAAGAAATTGAGAACCTCGATAAGAAGAGTGTTGGAAGTGTGACACCCATGCATCCTGACACGAGGACGTTGCTTGTTTACGCAAGTAGTCAAGCGAAGTAGCGGTCGTTGGACCTACCCTCACAGAAGGCAGGTCTCTAATGAATTGATGTGCTTCGTAATGAATGCCCCACTCTGCTTTAGAGGGGACTTCAATGAATAGAATAGAACGATTCACGGACCCAGACAACCAAGCTGTGAGGTGCTTACACACTACCAGGGAGTCAGCCTGGCCTGAGTGAATGGATGGATCCACCACTCTTTTTGCAGCAGCAATAGAGTCGGTGAAGACAACGATTCGATCGCAGTCGAAGTTCCTCGTAGCAAGGTACTCCACCACAAATCTAATGGACGTGAGCTCCGTGTCGGGAGCAGTGACCCTACCCAATGCAAACCTGGCATGATGTCTAAGTTTTCCCCTGGTGTATATGCCATATCCGGACACTGCTTGGTGTCTGGAAATAGGGGGTACTGTGGCATCAGTAGCAACTGACACTGTTCGTGGGTCCTCACGACACTCAAGGTAGAGTTCGTCAAGGTGGGCAACTCTGTCATCGTCCTCAGAAGCTTCCTCATCAGGCTTCTTCCAAGGGCGCTCGTCAAAGATGATTTGATCCAAGAAAAGATCTTGGACCCCTTCTCCAGATCTGGCCAAGTCACTCGAATAGTCGAATGACTCTGTAAATTCCAACGCAGACCGAACTGCGTCAGCGATCGGACCATTCACTTTCCTGCCTGTGTTAACGGGCAAGTTCGCAAACGATAGAGGATGCGGTAGCGCCATCTTGGCCATGTTCTGCGGAAGAAGTGAACAAGTGGGATGAGTACTCGTCAACGTGTGAACTTGGAGATTGGCCCTGGCAGCCATCTTCCTGGGATGTAATCGATAGGCATAAGGCCAGCGAGGGCCTCCACACTACCAGTAGGAGAAGTACTAAACACACCTGTCACCCATAGAGCAGCTTTACGCTGCATCGAGTTGAGGGTCTTGAGGGTAGCCTTGTTTCTAGACCCTTGGAAAAACCATAATCTGTACCCATACGTGGCAATTGGGACCATGCAGGACCAATAAAGGAGACGTTTTTGAAGGGCAGTAATGCCCCTCGAAGAATTACCTAGCATCCTCATAGCCATGACAGTCGTGAGGGACTTGGTAGCATAGAACTTAACGTGCTCCCTGAACAGGAGTTTACGATCAAAGAAGAAACCCAGATACCTCCAGATCAACTTGGGGGTAAGAGGCGTGTCCCCAGTGAATGGGGCAAACTTGAGGTCTAACGATGGGAGGTACCCATCGTTTGATCTCGTGAAGTGGAAAGCTTCTGTCTTCCCATGTTCTAAGATCAACCCCGCCATCTCAAAGAGGGCATGGAGAAAACCATACGACCTCACGAGGGTGCGGCAATTGTCATCAAGGTCTTTGGACTGTGCTGCGACAGTTCCATCGTCAACATAAGACAGGAGGGTGGTTTTGAGGCCAACTCCCTGAGCTGTGTGTTCGTATGCTTTCATAATCGGCGCAACGTAGAGAGCAGACAGAACTGGGGACAAGGCAGAACCCTGCCCTACCCCCACTTCCGCCTTGAACGGACCTGACTCGAATGGGCCCCACTTGTACGCAGTACTTCGTCCAATCAGGTATGACGAGAAGAACTCCCTGAGAGCCACAGGAAATCCCTGAAACTCCATGAACCTGAGAAGGGCTCCATGGTTAAGAGAAGGGAAGAACTGTGCGATGTCAAACGCCACCACACTCGTCTTCAACCCTTTAGCCCACCCTGCTCATACAAGATGGGTAAGGAATGCACCTGCATCTTCAGTGGACCGTTGCTGGACCCCTCCGAATTGGTTAGGATGGACCATGTCAAACTGAAGACGATTTGAAATCATCTTCTCGATAAGCTTCCCCAAAGTATTGAGGAGTACAATTGGCCTAAATGACTTAGGCATGTCATAGGTTGGTTTCCCTGGTTTGGGGATAATAACTGTGACTGATTCCTTGAAATGAGAAGGCCAATGACCCGTGCTAATACATGCATCAGCCACTCGAAGAACTCCTTCCTCACACTCCTTGTGAGTCATGACAGATTTGAGGAACGACCAGGTGACGTGATCGGGCCCTGGCGCTGAGTGAGAGGAACACGCCATAAGCGCGTCCTTTAGCTCCAACGCACAGAACTTTACCCAAGTCCTCTCCGGAGAGGGCTTCAGGTCGTCTAAGAACGAGAGGTCAACTTCCCTCTCCGCTGCAGCATTGTACGTCCCATGCAAGGCTTGCCATAGTTCGTCAAGTGTTCGACACTGCCGTCCCTGAAATGAGATGGCATCTGTGGGAGGTAATTTCTGTTGCTGGATCCAGGACATTAAGTCCCATGGTCTGGCATTGGTGGAAGCTATTTCCTTGATCCGATCATCAAAGAACGTGTGTTTAGAGGATTTGACAACCCTCCAGAACTCGCCCCAGGATTCCCGAGACGGATCCCCATGGTAGGAGTCTAGGGCTTCAGAGCACCCCTGATTCCACCATGGTTTGGATTTGCGTGTGATCCGGGACTTCTTAGAGCATCGATTCCAGGCTTCACGCATATGATTCCCAAAGAGCTCCACACCCAGTGAGAGCAGTTCAGGAGAAGACATGTCCAGGCTAGCAAACGTAGCCAGTCCATCAGACAAGTGTTCGAGGAATGCTTCCTCTTGTTCGCCCCCCTTGGGGAGGGTTCTGATTTCAACCAATGGGGAATGCCCAAGGTCTAGAACAATCGAGACCGGTACATGGTCTGATGGTCCTTTGAGATCTACCTCACGTCTCGACTTAGTCGAGAGCACTTCATCAGATGTCACGAACACAAGGTCTAGAACTGAAGATCTAGACCCTTGGGTCCGTGGGATAAATGTGGGCCCAGGGTTTTCACATTCTGAGCACCCAAGTCCAAGGGTGGCTGCCAATAAAAGCAGCTCCTTGGCCCACCCTCCGGTGCTCCCCTGAAAGCTAGGGTCCCATTCGGACGAGTGACAATTGAAATCTCCCCCCATATAGGAGAGTTCCGGGATGCGATCCGACATGGCTGACAGTTTCCTGATAGCTGTGCCGTTATCGTCGGAGTACACGTTAAGCAGATGTGACGTACCTGACTTTGATGTGAGAGAGAGGATGATAATATCCCGGTCGTCGATAACGTCGAACCGAGTGGATGGGTGCAACGTGGCACTACGTTTAGACACGTATGCCATGACACATGGTCTTTCCCCCTCGTCTGTCTGGTGTCTAACCATGACAGTCCAGTCGGGATGATTGGGCATATCTACAACTAATTCTCCCAAAAGATCCTTAGCTGAAGGAGCACGTCATATCAATCGCCATGGAGGCTCTTGAATGAAAATGACATCATAAAGATATTTACAATTCTCGAGAAATACGTCCAAGTACATGTAATGCTTCGCAATGTTGAAACTAACCACCCTGATTCTGTCGTCCAGCATCAAGCTATGGGCAATGGGTGAGTGGAACACCTTATAGTAGAACGAAAGCTACGTACCTCGGCATATTTAGCATCGATCCAAGTCCGATCGAAACGATGGTGCCAGAATGAACATTCTTTTGAGAGCGCAGAATGTTTACCCCGACAATTGGGGCAAATAGGCTGGTGGGGACACTCCTTGCCAGCTTTGGTGGGAGGAACTGGAGGGTCGGCCTTGGGTTTTCCTCTACAACATGCAGACACCGCCCGATGTTCATCGTTGGTGTGTGGACCTGAGCATCGAGGGCACCTAAACTGAGGGGCCCTGCATGCATTAATCGAGTGACCCCATCTACAGCAGTGCATGCACATGGGGGAACCTGGGTTGGCCATAGTAGACCTGATATAGCAGACACGTCCAAACATATGGATTTGTCTGTCAATGACTTGCTTCGCTCTGGTTCCTGTCTGAGAGTCCCAGAGATTGAAGTAGACAGTGGCGGACGTACTCTTGGAAGAGTTGCGTACCACACATGGTTGGCCCGTAAGGACCAAGAGATCTTCATGGAGGGGGGAATGCCTGAACTGCTCTCGCACCTCCTCAGCGGTAATAACACTCTTGGGGTCACCAATGTGTTTAAGATAAGGAACATCCAGCATATGCAGGTAGGATGTTGAGGATGGGGGGCCCACCCAGAACAAGTCAGTGCCTCATCGATCCTGGGGGAGAAGCTCCCAGATACGATCACAAATGATCTCTATTTCTGCATTGGTGGCCACTGCAGATGTAGCGAGGGACCAGCCTTCGTAGGCCAGTTGAGTAGAGACGACTTTGAGACGTCTATCCCCATTTCTGAGAGCAGCACTCACGGTCGCAGAGACGACGGCAAGGTTCATGGGTGGAATCCCCCGCTCCTTGTCAAATGTAACGAGAACCTGTCGACGACTAGGTCCTGACGTTGTGAAGCTTGGATAGGACTGGGCTTTAGACTTGGCCTTGCTCTGTCCAGTGATAACACGACCTGCCTCCACAATACGGCTGGCAGGAAGGGAGGGAGCAGCCCTTGCCATGGCAATGACCGCTTCAGGTACTGCAGCGCCTTTCCTAGCAGCCGAAGCATACGTAGAAATGACCCTAGCGGGACGTCTACTAGGTCGAGTTGACCTATCGACACTGGGAGGGGGACCCCTCCCGAGAACGGCCTTCCCCTTGCCTTTCGACATGGATGGGCCTATAGGAATAGCAGGGGGATCCACGTTCATGGATTCACCACCACCTCCAGATGTACCACCAGGTGGGACCACTCCACCTAGAGACGAGGAGCCAGGGGTCCTGGCCTGAGATTGTCGAGGGAGTCGAATGGTGTCTTCCTCGGCTGTAGGTCCATCGTTCATAAGACGATCGATCTGACTGACAAGTGCACCTGCATTGCGGCGAATGCCCTTGAGGTTGATAGAAGTAGCGGAGGATCCGAAAACTTCAGAATGGTAAGAGATCCACTCACAGATCGAATTGAACGCAGGCATAATAACCCCCAAATCCACTGTCACATTGTCGTATCCCGCCAATCCATTAAGCCCCAATGGATTTGCCTGCTGTTCTGCTGTGCGCTCCATCTCAATATTCCCTTCCCCCCCTGGGCCTCCTTCGGTGGACGCTGGCAAGCTCATCCTGCTTAAAGGTCGAGCAGTAGACGGTGAGCCAGATTCTTCCCTGATCACAGATGATGACCTGGACCGAGTCTGACTAGGCACGGTAGAGGGGTACCGACCTCTGGCCTCGGTACTCAAAGCTGATGACGATGAGCTGCTTGAAGAGGCTGCTGATGTCGAGGATTCCACTTGAGGAGAAAAGACTGCTCTTGTGGTGGGGGGTGTGGAACCAGATGTTCTGGCAGCCGCAGTCGAGGCAGAACTGCTCCTGCCTGAACCGCGACCCCTTGAAGGTCCTCCTAAATCGGAAGACATTGCCTATGTCGGTTTTCGTTGGTACGTTAGAGAGATCCTGGCGACCTGCTGGAGGGTAGTGTTTTTGCGATGCTGGTTTTCGAAGTTCCCATGGTCGGTGGTCATGGTACTTGGAAGAGGAAGGTGGAAAAGTGAATGGTCCAATCGCTGATGCAGTTAAGTCTGCATTGGAAGTCACAGAGCCATTCAACTATTCGAGTGACTTGGCCAAACCTGGAGAATGGGTCCAAGATCTTTTCTTGGACCAAATCATCTTTGACAAACGTCCTCGGAGGAAGCCTGATGAGGAGGCCTCTGAGGACGATGACAGAGTTGTCTACCTGGACAACCTCTATTATGAATGTTGACAGAAACCCCGTACGGTGTCAGTTGCGACTGATGCCACCATGCCTCCTACTTCCAGACATCAAGCCATGTCAGGTTACGGGATATACGTTCAGGGTGAACTTAGACATTGAGCTAGGTTTGCCTCTGGACGAGTTACAGCTCTGGATGCGGAGTTAACTGTCATATGTTTCGTGGTTGAGTATCTCACCTCAAGGAGATTCGATTGTAATCGCATTGTTGTATTCACAGATTCTATTGCTGCTGCAAAAAGGTCTGTGGACCCTTCAATACACTCAGGCCAGGGTGATTCTCTGGTTGTGTGTCGTCATCTTACAGATTTTTTTTTTCTTTTTTTTGTTTTTTGATCTGCCATTTTTATTCCAGTGCCTGATCGCAGTCCGGCCCTGACACTCTACCTACATACAAACGATGTGCTAAGTATGCTAGTATTATGCCAGAAAGGAAATTCCCCCAATCCAAACGTATAAAGGTCTCCCGCCCGTAACCGGAGAACAGATGGCCCAATCCACCAGAAGGTGTCAAGGAGAAAAGACATCCACCCCAGGGCCTGGCACACCCTAGTGCCACGCCCCTTTACTGACACATGGCCTATGCCTGGCTGCACATCCCGCACTACCCCGAAGGGTCTGACCGGCACCTATGCTGAGCCCTGAGGCTTTCATCCAACACCAGCCCGAGGGGCTGGATCACCGAAGGCAAACACACTAGGGTTCTTCTTCAAGAACTGAACAAGTCCAATGACATAGTCGATGTTCTTGGAATGTTTTACATCGGGGCAATGATGCAAGATATGAGTCCGAGTCTGAACGACTGCGGACTGAGAATTTTCCGCAGACCAGCATGTGCACAGACGCGAAGTATTTGGAATGTTGAACCTCCAATAGTACTCGCCTACTGGAGCATGGTTAGTGATGCACCTAACAGCTCGAGCAACGAGAGCATTAGAGTCACCAAGCTTGGACAACCACGTACCTCCTTTGTTGTATGATGGCTGCAGAGGTTTGCCTTGAAGGCCCTTCATCTCAAGAAATTGAGATCCTCGGTAAGAAGAATGCTGGAAGCGTGAAACCCACACGTCCTGGCACGAGGACGTTGCCTGCTTCCTGAGGTAGTCAAGTGATGTGACAGTCAAGGGGCCAACCCTAACGGAAGGCAAGTCCCTGACGAACTGATGAGCTTCGAAGTGGATGCCCCACTCCGCTTTGGAGGGGACTTCCACAAAGAGAATAGAGTGGGATACGGACTTGGACAGCCAATCCGTAAGGTGTCTACAGACCACCAAGGAATCACCTTGGCCAGAATGTATGGAAGGGTCCACTGACCTCTTTGCAGCTGCAATAGAGTCAGTGAAGACAACATTGCAATCGCAATCAAATTTCCTCGAGATGAGATACTCAACAGCGAAACGTATGGAAGTCAACTCCGTGTCTGGAGCTGTGACTCGTCCCGAGGCGAACCTAGCCCTGTGTCTAAGCCTGCCTTGAACGTATAGCCTGTTTGGTGTCTGGACGTAGGAGGTACTGTGGCATCAGTCGCGACTGATACCGTTCATGGTTCCTGTCGGCACTCATAATAGAGGTCATCCAGGTCATCTTATGGATTGGTTATCCAAGTCCACATCTCATTCCATTCTCTTTGTGGAAGTCCCCTCCAAGGCAGAGTGGGGCATCCACTTTGAAGCTCATCAATTCGTTAGAGATCTGCCCTCTATCAGAGTCGGCCCTATGACTGTCACATCGCTTGACTACCTTCGGAAGCAAGCTACATCTTCATGTCAGGATGCGTGGGTGTCACGTTTCCAGCATACTTCCTACCAAGGATCTCAATTTCTTGAGATGAAGGGCCTTCAAGGCAAAACTCTGCAACCGTCATACATCAAAGGAGATACGTGGTTGTCTAAATTTGGTGACTCTGTTGCTCTCACTGTGAGAGCTGTCAGGTGCATCACTAACCATGCTCTGGTAGGCGAGTACTACTGCAGATTTAACATTTCAAATACCTCACGCTTATGTACATGTTGGTCAGCGGAAAACTCTCAGTCAGCTGTCGTCCAGACGTGAACTCATATCTTACATCACTGCCCTGATATAAAACATTCCAAGAACATTGATTACGTTGTTGGACTTGCACAGTTCCTGAAGAAGAATCCTAGGGTTTTCTCCTTCAGCGATCCAGCTCCTCAAGCTGGTGTCAGATGAAAGCCTTGGGGCCTGGCATAGGTGCCTGTCAGACCCTCTGGGGTGGTGTGGGGTGTACAGCTGGGCATAGGCCATGTGTTGGTAAAGGGGTGTGGCACTAGGGTGCGCCAGGCCCCAGGGTGGACATCTTATTTCCTTGACACTTCATTGTGGACAGGGCTGTCTGTTCTCTGGTTACGGGTGGGGGACCTTTTTTTTTTTTTTT
The DNA here is from genome assembly GCA_014904975.1 of Marasmius fiardii PR-910. NCBI lineage: Eukaryota > Fungi > Basidiomycota > Agaricomycetes > Agaricales > Marasmiaceae > Marasmius > Marasmius fiardii. The sequence goes on from MU127861.1 coordinate 58,851, forward strand.
AATCTGCCATTTTTACTCTGGTGCCCGATCGCAGTCCGGCCCCGGCATTCTACCTACATACAAATGACGAGCTAAGTACACTAGTATAATGCCAGAAAAAAAAGACCCCCAACTCCCATATATAAAGGTCTCCTGCCCGTAACCAGGAAACAGACAGCCCTTTCCGCAATGAAGCATCAAGGAAATAAGATGTCCACCCTGGGGCCTGGCACACCCTAGTGCCACGCCCCTTTACCAACACACGGCCTATGCCCAGCTGCACACTCTGCACCACCCTGAAGGGTCTGACGGGCACCTATTCTGAGCCCCAAGGCTTTCATCCAACACCAGCCCGAGGGGCTGGATTGCTGAAGGAGAATGCCCTAGGGTTCTTCTTCAAGAACTGAGCAAGTCCAACGACATAGTCAATGTTCTTGGTGTGTTTTACATCAGGGCAGTGATGCAAGATGTGAGTCCATGTCTGAACGACAGCAGACCGAGAATTTTCCGCAGACCAGCACATGCACAGACGCAAAAGTATTTGGAATGTTAAATCTCTGATAGTACTCGCCTACTGGAGCATAGTTAGTGATGCATCTGACCGCTCTTGCAGTAAGAGCGACTGAATCACCAAGTTTGGACAACCACGTACCTCCTTTGATGTATGACGGTTGTAGAGTTTTGCCTTGAAGGCCCTTCATCTCAAGAAATTGAGATCCTTGGTAAGAAGCATGCTGGAAACGTGAAACCCATGCGTCCTGACACGAAGACGTTGCCTGCTTACAAAGGTAGTCAAGCGAAGTAACAGTTGTGGGGCCAACCCTGATAGAAGGTATGTCCCTAACGAACTGATGGATATCAAAGTGGATGCCCCACTCCGCTTTGGACGGAACTTCCACAAAAAGAATAGAGTGGGCTACGGATTTGGACAGCCAATCCGTAAGATATCTACACACCGCCAAGGAATCACCTTGGCAAGAGTGTACAGAAGGGTCCACTGCTCTTTTTGCAGCAGCAATGGAATCAGTGAATACAACAATATGATCACAGTCGAACTTCCTCGAGATGAGGTACTCGACTGTGAATCGTATGGCAGTTAGCTCCGCATCCGGGGCTGTAACTCTGCCTGAAGCAAACCTAGCCCGATGCCTAAGTTTGCCTCGAACATATAACCTGTATCCTGATACTGCTTGGTGTCTGGAGGTGGGGGGTACTGTGGCATCAGTAGCAACTGAGACCGTACGTGGTTCCTGTCGACACTCATAATAGAGGTCGTCCAGGTGGGCAACTCTGTCATCATCCTCAGAGGCCTCCTCATCAGGCTTCCTCCGAGGACGTTTGTCAAAGATGATTTGGTCCAAGAAAAGATCTTGGACCCGTTCTCCAGGTTTGGCCAAGTCACTCGAATAATCGAATGGCTCTGTTAAAACGTCTAAGATGGGGTAAGGGTGAAGTGTGTGATATATATAAGTCCTAGCGCCATAAAGTACTACAGCAAGAATCCTAAAACTATAGAAACACCAAACAAATCACTCTTGAGGTCTAGCATATGTAATGCGAGAGCTGGTTCGACTTTGATCGAAGGTTCCGCCAGTAGCTAACTCAAGAACGAAATATCAAGTGCGGAACTGGGTCTTGGGTGACTTTCAGATCCTATACTACGCTCTGAAGGGGGGTTCAGAGGTGGAGGGAAACACTATGAATAGGTAGGTGGTAGGGTGTAAGTAGCAGAAACCAGAGACGCGCCAATCGCAAACTCAGATACTTCAGACTCACAAAGAACAGCTTCGGAAGGTCGACAGGCCCAGCGGCTCAGTCAAATGCTACTTCAGAAGTTCAAACAGAACAGACAAAACAGACAGACAGACAGACAGACAGACAGACAGACAGACAGACAGGCAGACAGACAGACAGACAGTGAGTTTGGTCCCCAATGGACTTCCACTCCAGACAGACAGACAGTTGCTTCATCCCAGCGGACTTAGCAAATCAGTTCAAACAGTCAGACAGTTCAGTTAAAACAGTCAGGTGCAGTCAAATCTACCAAGTCGGTTAAGACTGGTCTCGTTCTATTCTCGTGTCTCTCTCTATAGAAGTTCCCTGCTTACTACTGTCCTCATGGTACAGCAGCAAGACTGCGTGGGTAACTTGGGGCTTTCCTGACAAAAACCCCAGCCCTTATATACTATCTACCTAATTATTATACCTGAATCTGTATCTAAACATATATCTGTCCATATCGATGGTCATCTAGTCCGAATCAGTACCTAACTAAGATTAACAGAGAGAGTTTTGACATTATTCTCTGCTGTTTTGCCTGGAAGTTGGATGTAGAAATTAATATCCTCCTTCTTGATCATTCAGCATTTGTATTTCCTGTTTCCGGGGTGGTCCCCTGGGTTCTATACAGTTCCAAAGCAGGCTGTTCCTTTGCTCCAGACCTTATATGTTCCCGCGCAGATGGTTTAATTCCATCCTCAATTCCGAACCTCTGACTAAAGCCTGAAGTTCCTCATTCGTCCCCACATTTGTGAGTCCGTTCTCTAATCTTATACTATCGTTATCCCTACTTCAGAAGACCAAGCTGGGTGTTCAGAGGTAGACGGTAGACCTGGCGACTGACCAGTTGGGTTGTAGGTATCCACACCCTCAGTTGGGATATACTCCCATAATTCCGAAGTCGATCAGCTTCCATTAGGGTGACAGGTGAGTTAGCCCATCCCTATCAGTGTAATCGATTCCTCCCCTTCTTCTTAATACTAGTTCAGACCCTTCGTTCTGTGTTTAACACCCCTTAGGTAGCCTTTCCTCATACCATGAAGTATTCCAGTACAAGTCCCAGCCACAGTATCGGTGTTCTCCGTGTTCTAATCAGCGGCATCTGTTTTCCGACTGATTTCTAAGCTTCCATAGACTTGTGCCGAAGGTCGGACCCTAACTCCGAAACTCGGGCCTCAGGTCTGCCGGCCAGGCCCCTGCAGTAGTCATATCGGGTGACCTCTGGAAGTGGCTCCTGCCACTTTCCTCGTGATTCCGAAGTGGTCTTTGCCATCTCCCTAAGTTCAGAAGTCGTCGTTATTCATGTTAAGTCCGTTCAGAACTTCCCACTCTCTTTAGCAGTAATGTTGTCTCGTCATTATTACCCTTGGTATGGTTCTACACGCTTCTATAGCTATCCGGTGTGCATCACCAATGATAGCGTAGGCTCAGAAGGCTTCCTACACGTTTCGGAAGTTGTTAACCTTCAGTCCTGGGGAATCCCATACTACAGTGTTTACTTCTGAACACATGTAACATGTTTCCGAAGGTGAGTCCTTTTACTAGCAGCTCGGGCCTCACTCTAGTACTTTAATATTCCTTGGTTCTCATAACAATAATAGGTTGCTATTACTCCAAAACTGCCAAAATGTAGAGAAATAGGTAAATTCTCTAAAACAGCCGCAACACCATGAATTCCAATGCAGACTTAACTGCATCAGCGATTGGGCCATTCACTTTTCTGCCCATATTAACAGGTAGACTCACAAATAACAGAGGATGCGGGAGTGCTGTCTTGGACATGTTCCACGGAAGAAGTGAACTAGTAGGATGAGTACTTGTCAACGTGTGTACCCGAAGATTGGCCCTGATTGCCATCTTCTTAAGGTGTAAATCAATGGGCATGAGGCCCGCAAGAGCCTCCACACCCCCTGTAGGAGAGGTACGAAATGCACCTGTGATCCATAGGGCAGCTTTATGCTGCATCGAAGTAAAGGCCTTTAACGCACCTCTGTTCTTAGAACCCTGGAAATACCATAACCGGTAACCATATGTGGCGATTGGAACCACGCAGGACCGATACAAGAGACGTTTTTGGAGGGCAGTGATGCCCCTCGAAGAGTTACCCAGCATCCTCATGGCCATAACAGTCGTGAGGGACTTGGTAGCATAGAATTTCACGTGTTCCTTGAAAAGGAGTTTACGATCAAAGAAGAAACTGAGATACCTCCAAATAAGTTTGGGGGTAAGTGGTGTGTCCCCTGTAAATGGGGCAAACTTGAGATCTAGCGATGGGAGATACCCATCGTTCGACCTCGTGAAATGGAAGGCTTCTGTCTTCCCATGTTCCAGAACCAACCCTGCCATCTCAAATAGCACATGGAGGAACCCATACGACCAAACGAGGGTGCAGCAGTTGTCATCGAGAGATTTGGATTGTGCAGTGACAGTCCCGTCATCAACATATGACAAGAGGGTGGTTTTAAGGCCAACCCCCCTCGCTGTGTGTTTGTACGCCTTCATAATAGGTGCAACGTATAACACAGACAGAACCGGTGATGGGGTGGAACCCTGCCCTACCCCCACTTCTGCCTTGAACGGACCTGACTCGAATGGGCCCCACTTATATGCAGTGCTTCTTCCAACCAAGTATGACGAGAAGAACTTCCTGAGAACCCCGGGAAATCCTTGAAATTCCATGAATCTCAGAAGAGCCTCATGGTTGAGAGAGGGAAAGAACTGTGCGATGTCGAACGCCACCACACTCGTCTTTAACCCTTTCGCCCATCCCGCATGAACCAGATGGGTGAGAAATGCCCCAGCATCTTCAGTGGACTGTTGCCGGACCCCTCCGAACTGGTTAGGGTGGACAAGGTCATACTTGACCATGTCAAATTGAAGATGATTTGAAATCATCTTCTCAATGAGCTTCCCAAGAGTATTGAGAAGAACAATAGGCCTAAATGACTTAGGCATGTCATAGGATGGTTTTCCGGGCTTGGGAATAATAACTGTAACTGATTCCTTAAAGTGAGAAGGCCAATGCCCTGTATTGATACAAGCATTGGCCACTCGAATGAAGAACGCCATCCTCACATTCCCTGCGAGACATGACTTGCTTGAGGAACAACCATGTGATATGATCAGGCCCCGGCACAGAGTGAGAAGAACACACACTAAGCACATCCCTCAACTCCAACGCACTGAATTTTACCCAAGTCCTCTCAGGAGAGGGCTCCAGGTCATCTAAGAAAGAGCTTGATCTGATCATCAAAGAAGACGCATTTGGAGGACTTGACAGTCCTCCAGAACTCACCCCAGGATTCCCAGAACGGACTCCCACAATAGAAATCAAGGGCGTCAGAGCACCCCTGATTCCACCACGGTTTGGACTTGCATGTGATGCGGGACTTCTTTGAACAGGAGCCCCAAGTGTCACGCATATGATTCCCAAACTGCTCCACTGCAAGTGTGAGCAGCTTGGGAGAAGACAAATCTTGGCTCATAAGCATAGCCAATCCTTCAGACAGGTGTTTGAGGAAAGCTTCCTCTTGTTTGCTCCCCTTGGGCAGGGTCCTGATTTCAACCAAAGGGGAATGCCCTAGGTCTAGAACAATCGAGACTGGAATATGATCTGATAGCCCTTTGAGATTAACTTCGCGTCTCGACCTGTTTGAGAACACTCCATCAGATGTCACGAACACCAGGTCTAGAACAGACAATCTAGACCCTGGAGTCCGTGAAATAAATGTGGGCCCAGGGTTTTCACACTCTGAGCGCCCAAGACCGAGGGTAGCCGCTAATACGAGCAGCTCCTTGGCTCGTCCTCTGGAGGTACCCTGAAACTCAGGGTCCCACTCAGACGAGTGACAATTGAAATCCCCCCCCATATAGGAGAGTTCCAGGATGTGATCCGACATGGCAGTCAGTTTCCTGATAGCTGTGCCATTATCATCGGAGTAAACATTGAGTAAATGTGACGTACCTGATGCTGATGTAAGTGACAAAATAAGAATATCCCAGTCATCAATAATGTTGAACCGGGTGGATGGGTGAAATGTGGCAATACGTTTCAACATGTATGCCACAACTCGTGGCCATTCCCCTTCATCTGTCCGGGGTCTAACCATGACATTCCAGTCGGGGTGATTCGGTATACCTACAACTACTTCCCCCAAAGGGTCTTTAGCTGATGGTGCATGTCTTATCAGTCGCCAAGGTGGCTCTTGAATGAGTACAACATCGTAAATAAATTTACAAGTCTCGAGAAGCACGTCCAAGTACATATAGTTCTTTGCAACGTTGAAACTAAGCACCCTAATCCTGTTGTCCAGCATTAAGCTATGTTAGGTGGGTGAGTGGAACGCCTTATAGTAGAATGGTGACTACGTACCTCAGCATATTTAGCATCAATCCATGTACGATCGAAGTGGTGGCGCCAGAATGTACATTCTTTGGAAAGCGCAGAATGTTTGCCCCGGCAATTGGGGCAAATGGGCTGGTGAGGACAATCCTTACCTGTCTCAGTGGGTGGAACCGGAGGGTCAGCCTTTGGTTTTCCTTTACAACAAGTGGACACTGCACAATGTTCATCGTTGGTGTGTGGACCTGAGCAGTGAGGGCATTTAAACTGGGGAGCCCTGCATGCATTAATAGAGTGACCCCATCTGCAGCAGCAAGTACACATGGGGGCACCTGGGTTGGCTGTAGTTGGCCTGATATAGCAGACACGTCCAAACATATGGATTTGCCTGTCGATGACTCTCTTCACTCTGGTCCTGGTTTGGGAGTCCCACAGATTGAAGGAAACAGTAGCAGACATACTCTTTGCAGAGTTATGCACCACTCGTGGCTGGCCCATAAGGACCAACAGATCTTCATGAAGAGGGGAATGCCTGAACTGGTCATGCACCTCCTCTGCAGTGATAACGCTTTTGGGATTGCCAATCTGCTTAAGATACGGAACATCCACCACACAGAGGTAGGATGTCGAGAATGGGGGGCCTACCCAGAACGAGTCAGTGCCTCGTCTGTCCTGGGGGAGAAGCTCCTGAATGCGATCATGAATGATCTCTATTTCTGCGTTGGTAGCCACCGCAGACATAGCAAGAGACCAGCCTTCATAGGCCAGTTGAGTAGAAACAACTTTGAGGTGTCTACCCCCATTTCTGAGGGCTGCGCTCATGGTCGCAGAAACCATGGCAAGGTTCATGGGTGGGACTCCACGCTCCTTGTCAAATGTAACGAGAACCTGTCGACGGCTAGGTCCTGATGTTGTGAAAGTCAGATAAGACCGGGCTTTGGACCTGCCCTTACTCTGTCTGGCAATAACATGACCTGCTTCCGCAATACGGCTAGAAGGAAGGGATGGAGCAGCCCTTGCCATGGCAATGACTGCTTTGGGTACAGCAGCGCCCTTCCTAGCAGCCGAAGCATATGTAGGAATGACTCTGGTGGGTCGTCTACTAGATCTAGTAGACCTGTCGACGTTGGGAGGGGGACCCCTCCCAAGAACTGTCACAAAGTGTGTACTACTCTCTCTATTTTCCTATGGTCTCTTTTCCTTTCACTATGATACACAACATCATTCCTGTTTCACCTCTTGATTCCATCTTCATTCCATTGCTTTCCGTCACCTTCTGCTACGTTCTATCTGTTTCTGCATGATACCAGGTCACGACATCATAGGTCACATGCCAGATAGTATATATAGGACGACTTGTCACCTAGTCCCCCATCTTGACCTCTTTGTCATTGGGACTAGGTGCATATTTGTACTCTGTAGGATACTGGGCTGTATTGATCATCTTTGTCATTGGGACTAGTTGTTGACTGTTGAGCCTCTGCTCCAGTCTCTGTGTGTTTGCTACCGGTGCTTTACCACATTAGATCAAGATCCTTTACTGCACAGACACCCTTCCGATAAGGCTGTCTCTGCAGGCCATACCGTTCCGCCACCTCTCTGACATTCAGCGCATCAAGACCCGCCTCTGAAGAAGAATCTGAACAGGAGAAAGTCGATTGCTCTACACTACCGCATGCATACAACATTACCGATGATGAGCACGTACATTTATCTGCCAACAGAGAGTGGGCTAGTTGCAACCAGAATCAGTGCCCGAACACACTTGTAAACTCGATCTCTGAACTGCACTACCTAACCGATATCGACGGTAGTGTCCTCGAGTACGACCGTTTTATCCCAGTACTCCCACTGTTACCACCGTCCCCACTTCCAGTCCATCCAGTTACCCCCAGTTTATCCAGAACCCCCAGACACTCTAGGCCCGGGTCCTGCAAGGTTGACATTCCAGACCCACATCACGTATCTCAGCAGTAGCTTCTCCTGCACCCGCATTACTACCCATACCTCATGGACCTCCCGTATCCCCATCTATCCCCATTATCACCACACCAAATCCTGTGGTCGTTCCCCAAACACTGTCCCCAGAACCGCAACCACCCACTCCACCCCCAATCATGAACAATGAACAACTTGCCCACCTCTTAGAGGGTCTAAACACTGTCACCAACGCCCTGTTAACACAGACAACCCGCTCCAAGGATGTCATTAGTAAACCCGAGGTGTTCAAGGGAGAGAAGGGGCACAATGCCAGACAATGGCTCAATCAGTTTGACAACTGGGCGAAGGAACAGTCCGACCTGGTCAACAATGATCCAAAGAAGATCCAAGCAGCCCTGAATCTGATGATATCCAAGGCCGGTGATTGGGCAAATCAATTCTTAACCAAATTGAACGACCCTGCCAACACCGATCCGATCTTCAATGGCAGATGGGCCGATTTCACCACTGCATTTAGGGCCCATTTCTCTTCCATCGATGAGGAAAAGCAGGTGCTGGCCGATCTCAGAGTTTTGAGACAGGGACGGAATGAGTCCATCTCTGATTACGCACAGGTGTTCACGGAGCTGGCAAGCCTTACCAAACTCTCGGACTACGACCAGTGTCAATACTTCATAGAAGGGCTTACGCTAGAGATGCGGAAATTGGTAGGGCTGGCATCAGCAGTTGCTACGACTGAGCCAAGGGATCTTAGTGAACTCATCGCTAGGGTGAATAAACTGGATATCAGCATTAATAACCCGGCCTTGAACATTGGAAGAGGAGGTGCTCGAGCACAGTCTGGCAGTGGAGGAGGAAGGGATCCAAACATGATGGACGTCGATGCCACCTCAACTTCAACCTGGAGGACAGGCACGAGGGAGGAGTTTGTGAGACGGATGAGGAACAGGTGTTTTGGCTGTGGTGGCCTGCAACTGGGCACGAGGTGCTACATGCAACTACTGCAGAAGGGTGGGTCATTTGGAGCAGGTCTGTCAGGACAAGTTTACGGGAAAGGAAAGGGGGGGAGGATTAGCTGGAAGAGGTCACCAACAGATCACAGTGACTAATATGGAGGAGAATTTCTCGCTCTTCGACGAGGAAGGAGGAAGTCACCGTTCTCTGAACAACCCCATGGTCACTGTCACGTCCACCTCCTCCCCAGCGCTCAGCAACCCAACTGCAGCTCCAGATAGTCAGGAACAACTCACCACCCAGCTTGCCCAACTCAACAGCCTTTTGGCCAGCCTCAGCTCCGTTGTCAACAAGCCACAGGGTTTTTAGGAAGGACACCCATCTCAGCTGCAATGAGAGCATCCTGGAAGTCGAATGTAGTATGCCCATCTTCGAACTATGATTCTGTATCCTTATGTACCATAAACACGACTCGCAAATGTACATCTGCTTCATCACATTTCCGAGTATGTATGAAGATCGAGAATGGGAGATTACAAACAACAGCAGTGGCTATGGTGGATAGTGGAGCAACGGGCTTGTTCATGAGCAGGAGGTTTGCAGAGGAGAAAAATTTATGGAAACTTCAGTTAAAGAAGCCAATACAGGTGTTCAACATCGACGGTACCCTTAATCAGGCTGGCAGTATACAAGAGTTTGCACAGCTGGCGATAACAATAGATGGACACAAACACTGGGTGGATTTTCTGATCACAGATCTAGGCAAGGAGGATGTAATATTGGGGCTACCCTGGCTGAGGCAGCTGAATCCAGAGGTAGACTGGTCGAGAGGATTATTATCGATTAGGACCCACAGAGTAACGGTAGAGGATATACCAGATAGGGAAGGAGAAGCTATCAGTGGGGTGACCCTTGGTGAAGAAGTACTAGAGGATACTTGGGAGGACGTAGCGAAGGAAACTCTGCTTCAGGATGACAGATGTAAAGGGCAAGAGGGAACGGTACTGGAAGAGGAAGAGAAACAGCCTCAACTCTGCATTCTCAAGGCCAACCGATCACTTTGTCGAAACTGGCTTAGGCAAGGGATTATTAAGGATGTCAAGGAACAGGTTTGGATCACAGCAGGCTATACTTATTCTCAACAACTCACAGAAGCAGCACAGAAACTCAAGCCGAAGAAGATGTTTGAGGAGATGGTCCCTGAACATTACCGGGAGTACAGCAAGGTCTTTTCGGAACAAGAATCAGAACAGTTACCAGCACACAAACTATGGGATCACGCCATTGAGTTCACTCCTGGGGCTCCAGAGTCACTTCGTACAAAAATTTACCCCATGTCCCCAGTAGAACAGGAAGAACTCGATCGATTTATTGAGGAAAACCTATGGAAAGGATATATCTGACCCTCCAAATCGCCTATGGCATCTCCGGTCTTCTTTGTTAAGAAGAAAGATGGAAAGCTGCGGTTTGTACAGGACTATAGACGCCTTAATGAGTTCACAGTCAAAAACTGGACACCCCTCCCTCTAGTATCTGATATCATCAACCGACTCTGTAATGTGAAATACTTCACCAAGTTTGACGTAAGGTGGGGTGGGGTTACAACAACATGCAGATTAAGGAGGGAGATGAATGGAAGGCAGGGTTCGCAATGAATCGAGGGCTATTTGAGCCAACAGTCATGTTCTTTGGCCTCACCAACTCCCCAGCTACATTCCAGTCCCTAATGAACCTCATCTTCGCGGATCTTATCATGGCAGGAAAGGTAGCAGTATACCTGGACAACATCCTGATTTTCAGTTTGGACTTGTCAGAACATCGTCATGTGGTTAAGGAAGTTCTCAAACGGTTACAGCAGAATGATCTATACCTCCGACCTGAGAAGTGCGAGTTCGAGAAAACAGAGGTGGAATACCTGGGTTTGTTGATAAGTGAGGGGAGAATACGTATGGACCCAGTGAAGGTAGCTGCAGTATGAGACTGGGCAATGCCAAAGTCAATACGTGACGTCCATGGTTTCTTAGGCTTCACCAATTTCTACAGACGCTTCATCTGGAACTTCTCAAAGATCACACACCCGCTCAATGACTTAATGTGCAAGGACGTCCAGTTTGATTGGGGAACACAGCAACAGGCAGCATTCGAAGAACTACAGACAGCGTTCATTTCTGCACCGATTCTTGCTCTATGGGATCCAGACAAACCGACTTGGAGAGAGGTAGATGCTTCTGGCTATGCTACTGGGGGAGCCCTCATGCAGCAGCAGGAAGACAGTACATGGCATCCTGTAGCATATCGTTCAGCTTCGATGCAACCGGCAGAAAGGAACTATCAGATCTATGATAGGGAAATGTTGGCAATCATAGAGGCTCTGAAGGACTGGCGTTACTTCTTAGAGGGTCTCCGTGATGAGTTCGAGATTGTTTCTGATCATAGTAACCTGGAATACTGGCGAACTGCACAGGACCTCACACGACGTCAAGCTCGTTGGTCTCTCTATCTATCCAGGTTCAACTTCCGACTGGTACACCGTGCAGGGAAAAGCAACACTCAGGCTGACACACTATCATGAATGTCACATCACCATATCCAAGATCATGAGGACAATTGGCAACAGATTGTGCTCTCGCCTGACTGGTTTCACAAGATAGCTGTTTCCACCCTGGTCAATCCCCTGGAAGGATGAATCCATCGAGCATCAGAAAGAGAAGCGGAAGTACTAGAAGGACTGAAGAAGCTGAAGGAGGGAGGTCTAAAGAGATTAGCAAATGGATTACCGGAATGGGAGGAGGATAATGGTCTAGTGTATCATCACGGCAGAGTCTACATACCCCTAGACAAGGAACTATGACAAGATGTGCTCCAGCAGTGTCATGACTCCCCATTAGCAGGACATCCAGGACTTCACATGACTTATGACCTAGTCACTTCTCACTTCTGGTGGCCAACAATATGATCATTCACCAAGAAGTATGTGGAAGGCTGCAACACTTGCACACGGAAAAAGTTACAGCAGCATCTACGGGCAGTAACTCACCCACTGGACGTACCAACGGGCATTTGGGAGGAAATAGGAGTAGACCTGATCACCCAGTTGCTGAAGTCAGAAGGATACGACGCTATCTTGGTCTGCACAGACTTGTTCAGTAAGCAGATTCATGCTATTCCCTGCATGACCAGCATTACCGCGGAAAAGGTAGCAGACCTCTACTATTGGGAGATCTTCCGACTTCATGGTTTACCATTATGCTTTGTATCAGACCGTGGCCCCTAGTTCGCAGCAATGGTTATGAGGAAGCTCCTCAAGCAACTCGATATCAAGAGCAACCTGACATCTGGATACCATCTGCAAGCCAATGGACAGACAGAGCAGGCTAACCAAGAGGTGGAGAAATACCTCCGGCTGTATGTAGGAAGGAGGCAGACAGATTGGGCAAAACACCTGCCAATGGCGGAATTCGTTATTAATTCCAAGACCCACTCCACACACGGTCTCTCCCTATTCGAGGCAGTATATAGATACCAGTCCTTATTCAACATCCCTGTGGGACAGCGTGCAGGACAGAAGGACGTAGATGAGCGGATTGAGATACTGAAGGAGTTGCGAAAGGACACTCAAAGGGCATTGGAAGCAGTGAAGAAGGAGCAGAAGGTGGCATAGAGGGGGAAGAAAGGAGCTCATGTGTTCAAGGTTGGCGAATACGTATGGCTGGATGCCAAGATATCGACCTGAAGACACCAAGTCACAAACTCTCAGATCGACAACTGGGGCCATTCGAGGTATTAGAACATGTAGGAGATCTGGACTATTGCTTGAAGCTCCCTTGGAGGCGACACCGAATCCATCCAGTCTTCCATGTCGACAAACTCTCTCCCTGGTGAGGCAATGATATCAATGGCGAATGACTATCACAACCTGGACCAATAGAATTAGAGGAGGACAGAGCAGTAGAGGAGTACAACGTGGAGAGAATTCTGAATAGTAGGATTCACCGAGGAAAGTTACAGTACAAGGTAAAGTGGGAAGGCTGGGATGAAGGACACATCTCCTGGGAACCAGCAGAAAATGTGGCAAATGCTCGGGAACTGGTGGAGGAGTTCCATGCAGAGCACCTAGATGCAGTGGGGGAGTCAGATGTACCAGTGCCAAAGAAGAAAAAGAAAAAGTCGAGGCGATAACCATCGAGGACGATGGTCTTAGAAGGGGGGTAATGTCACAAAGTGTGTACTACTCTCTCTATTTTCCTATGGTCTCTTTTCCTTTCACTACGATACACAACATCATTCCTGTTTCACCTCTTGATTCCATCTTGATTCCATTGCTTTCTATCACCTTCTGCTATGTTCTATCTGTTTCTGCATGATACCAGGTCATGACATTATAGGTCACATGCCAGATAGTATATATAGAATGACTTGTCACCTAGTCCCCCATCTTGACCTCTTTGTCATTGGGACTAGATGCGTATTTGTACTCTGTAGGATACTGGGCTGTATTGATCATCTTTGTCATTGGGACTAGTTGTTGACTGTTGAGCCTCTGCTCCAGTCTCTGTGTGTTTGCTACCAGAGCTTCACCACAAGAACGGCCTTCCCCTTGCCTTTCAACATGGATGGGCCTGAAGGAATAGCAGGGGGATCCATGTTCATGGATTCACCACCACCTGCGGATGCACCTCCAGGTGGAGCCGTTCCACCTGAAGTTGAAGAGCCAAGAGTGCTGGCCTGAGATTGCTGAGGGAGTTGGATAGTGTCTTCCTCAACTGTAGAGCCCTTGTCAAGAAGACGTTCGATTTGACTGACAAGAGCACCCGCATTGCGGCAGATGCCCCTGAGGTTGATAGAAGTAGCGGATGACCTGTAGACTTCAGAATAAAAAGTGATCCACTCATGGATCGAGTTGAATGCAGGCAGTATAACCCCCAAATCCGCTGTCACATTGTCATATCCTGCCAATCCGTTAAGCCCCAATGGATTTGCCTGCTGCTCAAGTGTTTGTTCCATCTCAATATCCCCCTCCCCTCCTGGGCCTCCTTTGGTGGATGCTGGCGAGCTCGCCCTGCTTAAAGGTCGAGCGGTAGACGGTGAGCCAGACTCTTTTCTGATCACTGACGTTGACCTGGACCGAGCCTGGCTGGGCATGGTTGATCGGTACTGACCTCTGGCTTCGGTACTAAGGGTAGATGACGTCGAATTACTTGAAGAAGGGGTCGGCATCGAAGATTCTACTTGAGGAGTGAAAACGGCTCTAGTAGTGGGGGGTGCGGAACCAGATGATCTGGCAGCCGCAGACGAGGCAGAAGAGCTCCTGCCTGATCTGCGACCCCTTGGAGGTCCTCCTGAGTCGGAAGACATTGCCTATGATGATTTTTGTTGGTACTTTAGATATAATCTGGTGACCTGCTGGAGGGTAGTGTTTTTGCAATGCTGGTTTTCGAAGTTCCCATGGTCAATGGTCGTGGTACCTGGAAGAGGAAGGTGTGGTCACTAATCATGCTCCGGTAGGCGAGTACTACCACAGATTTAACATTCCGAATACTACACGACTCTGTATGTGTTGGTCACTAGAAAATTCTCAATCTGCTGTCGTCCAGGCTCAGACTCATATCTTGCATCATTGCCCTGATGTTAAACACTCCAAGAACATTGATTATGTCGTTGGTCTTGCCCAGTTTCTGAAGAAGAACCCTAGAGTGTTCTCCTTCAGTGATCCAGCCTCTCAGGCTGGTGTTGGATGAAAACCTTGGGGCTTGGCATAGGTGCCCATCAGACCCTTTGGGGTGGTGCAGGGTGTACAGCTGGCATAGGCCATGTGTCGGTAAAGGGGCGTGGCACTAGGGTGTGCCAGGCCCCGGGGTGGACATCTTTCTTCCTGGACACTTATTTGTGAACAGGGCTACTGGTTACGGGTGGGGAACCTTTATATGTGGGGATAAGTTGACATTGAAGTTGTCTGGCATAATACTAGCATACTCAGCACACTGTTTGTATGTAGGTAGAATGCCGGGGCTGGACTGCGATCGGGCACTGGGATAAAAATGGCAGAATTAAAAAAAAAAAAAAAAAAGACCAACCCTAATAGAGGGCAAGTCCCTAACGAACTGATGAGCTTCAAAGTGGATGCCCCACTCCGTCTTGGAGGGGACTTCCACAAAGAGGATAGAATGAACCACGGACTTGGACAACCAATCCATAAGATGCCTACAAACCACCAAGGAATCACCTTGGCCAGAATGTATAGAAGGGTCCACCGCCCTTTTTGCAGCAGAAATAGAATCGGTGAATACAACGATACGGTCGCAGTCGAACTTCCTCGAAATGAGGTATTCGACCGCGAACCATTTGTCAAAGGTGATTTGATCCAAGAAAAGATCTTGGACCTGTTCTCCAGGTTTGGCCAAGTCGCTCAAGTAATCGAACGCCTCTGTGTTATCCAACACAGTCTTTACCATGTCAGCGATGGGACCATTCACCCTCCAGCCTGTGTTAACAGGTAGGTAGACAAAAGATAGAGGATGCGGAATAGCCATCTTAGACATATTCCTGGGCAAAAGCGAACGAGTAGGATGGGTGCTTGTTAGCGTGTGTACTCGAAGATTGGCTCTAGCCACCATCTTTCTGAGATGTAAATCAATAGGCATGAGGCCTGCCAAAGCCTCAACTCCTCCTGTAGGAGCAGTGTGAAAAGCACCTGTAACCCACAAGGCAGCTTTACACTGCATCGAGGTGAGGAGCTTAAGAGTGCCTTTACTCTTAGACCCCTGGAAATACCACAATTGGTATCTATACGTGGCAATAGGAACCACGCACGACTGGTAGAGGAGACGTTTTTGAAGGGCAGTGATGCCCCTCGAAGAGTTACCCAGCATCCTCATGGCCATTACAGTTGTGAGGGACTTAGTAGCATAGAACTTCACGTGCTCCCTCAAAAGGAGCTTGCGGTCGAAGAAGAACCCAAGATATCTCCAAATTAATTTGGGGGTAAGCGGCATGTCTCCTGTAAATGGGGCAAACTTGAGATCGAGTGCCAGGAGATACCCGTCATTCGACCTCATGAAGTGGAAGGCTTCTGTCTTCCCATGTTCCAGGACTAATCCCACCATCTCAAATAGCGCATGGAGAAATCCATACAACCTAATGAGGGTGCAGCAGTTATCGTCTAAAGATTTGGCCTGTGCAGTGACAGTTCCATCATCAACATATGACAGGAGGGTGGTTTTAAGACCAACCCCCCTTGCTGTGTGTTTGTACGCCTTCATAATAGGTGCAACGTAGAGCACAGACAAAACTGGTGATAGGGCAGAACCCTGCCCTACCCCCACTTTTGTCTTGAATAGACCTGATTCAAATGGGCCCCACTTATACGCAGTGCTTCTTCCAACCAGGTATGATGAAAAGAACTTCCTGAGGACAACAGGAAACCCTTGAAATTCCATGAACCAAAGGAGGGCTTCATGGTTGAGAGAGGGAAAAAACTGTGCAATGTCAAACGCCACCACGCTCGTTTTCAACTCTTTAGCCTACCCTGCTCAAACAAGATGGGTGAGGAACGCCCCCACATCTTCGGTAGACCGTTGCTGGACCCCTCCAAATTGGTTAGGATGGACGAGGTTGTACTTGACTATGTGAAACTGAAGATGATTCGAGATCATCTTCTCTATAAGCTTTTCCAAGGGATTGAGAAGCACAATCAGCCTAAAAGACTTAGGCATATCATAGGATGGTTTTCCTGGCTTGGGAATAATAATCATAACCGATTCCTTAAAATGAGAAGGCCAATGCCCCGTACTAATACAAGCATCAGCCACTCAAATAATGCCGTCCTCGCATTCCCTGCGAGACATGACTTGTTTGAGAAACGACCATGTGATATGATTGGGCCCTGGCGCAGAGTGGGAAGAACATGCGCTGAGCACATCCCTCAACTCCACCACACTGAATTTAACCCAAGCCCTCTTGGAAGAGGACTCCAGGTCATCTAAGAAGGAGAGGTCTACTTCCCTCTCCACTGCAGCATTGTATGTCCCATGCAAAGCTTGCCATAGTTCATCGAGAGTCCTACATTGCCATCCCTGAAACGAGATGGCATCCATGGGAGGTAGTTTCCACTGCTGGATCCAGGACATTAAGTCCCAGGGTCAAGCATTGGTGGTAGTGATCTCTTTGATCCGATTATCAAAGAAGACGCGTTTAGAGGACTTGACAGTCCTCCGGAACTCGCCCCAGGATTCCCAGGACGGACTCCCATGATAGAAGTCAAGAGCATCAGAGCACCCCTGATTTCACCACAGTTTAGACTTGTGTGTGATATGGGACTTCTTTGAACAAGAACCCCAAGCATCACGCATATGATTCCCGAACTGCTCCACTGCAAGTGTGAGCAGCTCGGGAGATGACAAATCTTGACTCATGAGTGTAGCCAATCCTTCAGACAGGTGTTCGAGAAAAGCCTCCTCTTGTTCACTCCTCTTAGAGAGGGTCCTGATCTCGACCAAAGGGGAGCGCCCTAGGTCTAGAGCAATCGAGACCAGAATGTGGTCTGATGGCCCTTTGAGATCAACTTCGCGTCTCGACCTGTTTGAGAGCACTCCATCAGATGTCACGAACACCAGGTCTAGAACAGACAATCTAGATCCTGGAGTCCATGGGATAAATGTGGGCCCAGGGTTTTCACACTCTGAGCACCCAAGTCTGAGGGTAGCCACTAGCAATAGAAGCTCCTCGGCCCGTCCTCCAGAGGTATCCCTAAAATCAGGGTCCCACTTGGACGAGTGACAATTGAAATCTCCCCCCATATCCAGGATGCGATCCAACACAGCCGTCAGTTTCCTGATGGCCATGCCGTTGTCGTCAGAGTAAACGTTAAGTAAATGCGACGTACCTGATGTTGATGTAAGTGAAAGAATAAGGATATCCCAGTCGTCAATGACATTGAACCAGGTGGATGGGCGCAACATGGCAATATGTTTCGACACATATGCTGCAACACGCGGCCTTCCCCCTTCGTCTGTCCAGTGTCTAACCATGACATTCCAATCGGGGTGATTGGGCATACCTACAACTACTTCCCCCGAAGGGTCCTTAGCTGACAGTGCATGTCTTATCAGTCGCCACAGAGGCTCTTGAATGAAAACAACATCATAAATGAATTTACAAGTCTCGAGAAATATGTCCAAGTACATATAGTGCTTTGCAATGTTGAAACTAACAACCCTAATCCTGTCATCTGACATTAAGCTATGGACAGGGGGTGAGTGGAACGCCTTGTGGTAGGATGAGAGCTATATTTAGCTTCAATCCAAGTTTGATCGAAGTGATGGTGCCAGAATGAACATTCTTTAGAGAGCACAGAGTGTTTGCCCCAACAGTTGGGGCAGAAAGACTGGTGAGGACAGTCCTGACCAGTTTCGGTAGGAGGAACTGGAGGGATGGCCTTCAGATTTCCTTTGCAGCAAGCAGACACTGCCCGATGTTCATCGTTGGTGTGTGGTCCCAAGCATCAAGAGCACCTAAACTGAGGAGCCCTGCATACATTAATCGAATATCCCCATGTGCAACAGCGAGTGCACATGGGGGCACCTGGGTTAGCTGTAGTCGACCTGATGTAACAGACCCTTCCAAACATGTGGATTTGCCTGTCGATGACTCGTTTCGCCCTGGATCCCGTCTGAGAATCCCACAGGTTGAAGTAAACCATAGCAGATGTACTCTTTTTTTTTTTTTTTTTTTTTATATCTGCCATTTTTATCCTGGTGCCTGATTGCAGTCTGGCTCCGGCACTCTACCTACATACAAACATCAAGCTAAGTACACTAGTATTATGCCAGAAAGAAAAATCCCTCAATCCCACGTATAAAGGTCCCCCATCCATAACCAGAGAACAGACAGCCCTGTCCACAAATGAGTGTTCAGGAAATAAGACATCCACCCCAAGGCCCAGCACACTCTAGTGCCACACCCCTTTACCAACACATGGCCTATGCCTGGCTGTACACCCCACACCACCCTGAAGGGTCTGATGGACACCTATGCTGGGCCCCAAGGTTTTCATCCGACACCAGCTCGAGGAGCTGGATTGCTGAAGGAGAACACCCTAGGGTTCTTCTTCAAGAACTGAGTAAGTCCAATGACGTAGTCGATGTTCTTGGAATGTTTTACATCCGGGCAGTGATGTAGGATGTGAGTGTGAGTCTGAACGACACTGGACTGAGAATTCTCTGCTGACCAACACGTACAAAGACATGAGGTGTTCGGAATGTTAAACCTATGGTAGTACTCACCCACCGGAGCATGGTTGGTAATGCATCTGACAGCTCTTGCGGTAAGAGCGACAGAGTCACCAAGTTTTGACAACCACGTACCCCCCTTGATGTATGATGGCTGTAGGGGTTTGCCTTGCAGGCCCTTCATCTCAAGAAATTGAGATCCACGGTATGATGCATGTTGGAAATGTGAGACCCACGCATCCTGACACAAAGACGTTGCTTGTTTACACAGGTAATCAAGCAAAGTAACTGTTGCCGGCCCCACCCTTACTGATGGTAGGTCTCTAACAAACTGATGTGCTTCAAAGTGAATGCTCCACTCTGCTTTAGAGGGAACTTCAACGAAGAGAATAGAATGGTCCACAGACTTGGATAACCAAGCCATGAGATGTTTACACACTACCAGGGAGTCAGCCTGGCCTAAGTGTGTGGAT
Source organism: Marasmius fiardii PR-910 (assembly GCA_014904975.1). Classification (NCBI taxonomy): domain Eukaryota; kingdom Fungi; phylum Basidiomycota; class Agaricomycetes; order Agaricales; family Marasmiaceae; genus Marasmius; species Marasmius fiardii. Next base: position 78,545 of record MU127861.1, read on the forward strand.
GGGTCCACCGACCTCTTTGCAGCAGCAATAGAGTCAGTGAAAAGAACAATTTGATTGCAATCGAAGTTCCTTGTAGTGAGGTACTCCACTGCAAATCTAATGGAGGTAAGCTCTGCGTCTGGAGCAGTGACTCTCCCAGACACAAACCTAGCCCGATGTCTAAGTTTGCCTCTAGTGTATATACCGTATCTGGACACAGCTTGATGTCTGGAAGTGGGGGGAACTGTGGCATCTGTAGCTACAGATACTATTCGTGGGTCCTCACGACACTCTAAATAGAGTTCGTCGAGGTGAGCTACTCTATCGTTGTCCTCAGAAGCTTCCTCATCAGGCTTCTTCCAGGGGCATTCATCAAAGATGATTTGATCCAAGAAAAGATATTGGACCCGTTCTCCAGGTCTGGCCAAGTCACTTGAATAATCGAATGGCTCTGTATTTTCCAACACAGTTTTCACCACATCGGCGATCGGCCCAGTTACTTTTCTGCTGGTGTTAACCAGTAGAATCACAAATGATAGAGGGTGCGGCATCGCTATTTTAAACATTGACCATGGGAGGAGCGACCGAGTGGGATGGGTACTTGTCAACGTGTGCACTCGAAGATTGGCTCTGGCAGCCATCTTCTTGAGATGGAGATCGATGGGCATGAGACCAGCTAGAGCCTCCACACCCCCAGTAGGAGAGGTACGAAAAGCACCTGTAATCCATAGGGCAGCTTTACACTGCATCGAGTTTAGGGTCTTAAGCGTACCTTTGTTTTTAGACCCTTGGAAAAACCATAACCAGTAGCCATATGTGGCAATAGGAACCATGCACGACCGATACAGGAGACGTTTTTGAAGAGCAGTGATGCTCCTCGAAGAGTTACCTAGCATCCTCATGGCCATTACAGTCGTGAGGGACTTGGTAGCATAAAATTTGACGTGTTCCTTAAAAAGGAGCTTACGGTCAAAGAAAAAACCCAAATACCTCCAGATAAGTTTGGGGGTGAGTGGCGTGTCCCCTGTATACGGGGCAAACTTGAGGTCTAGTGATGGGAGGTATCCATCCTTTGATCTCGTGAAGTGGAAGGCTTCCATCTTCCCATGTTCCAGAATCAACCCCGCCATCTTGAACAGGGCATGGAGAAAACCATATGACCTGACGAGTGTGCGGCAATTGTCATCAAGTGATTTGGACTGTGATGCCACAGTACCATCATCAACATATGACAAGAGCATGGTTTTAAGGCCAACCCCCCTTGCTGTGCGTTCGTATGCCTTCATAATAGGTGCAACGTATAGAGCAGAACCCTGCTCTACCCCCACTTCCACCTTGAACAGACCTGATTCGAATAGGCCCCACTTATATGCAGTGCTTCTCCCAACTAGGTAAGACAGAAAGAACTTCCTGAGAACCTCAGGAAATCCTTGGAACTCCATGAACCTTAAAAGAGCCTCATGGTTTAATGAGGGGAAAAACTGGGCGATGTCGAATGCCACCACACTAGTCTTCAACCCTTTAGCCCATCCTGCTCACACAAGATGAGTAAGAAATGCCCCCGCATCTTCAGTTGACCATTGCCGGACTTCTCCGAATTGGTTAGAGTGGACCAGGTCATACTTGACCATGTCAAACTGAAGACAATTTGAGATCATCTTCTCGATGAGCTTCCCCAAGGTATTGAGGAGCACAATTGGCCTAAATGACTTAGGCGTGGCATAAGAATCTTTCCCTGGATTAGGTATAATAACTGTGACTGATTCCTTGAAATGAGACAGCCAACACCCCGTAGAAATACAGGCATCAGCTATCTGAAGAACTCCATCCTCACATTCCTTGCGAGACATGACATGCTTGAGGAACGACCATGTGACGTGGTTGGGTCCCAGCACAGAGTGATTAGAACATGCCCTAAGCACATCCTTTAACTCCAACGCACTGAATCTTACCCAGCTCCTCTCAGGAGAGGGATCTAGGTCATCTAAGAAAGAGAGGTCCACTTCCCTCTCTGCCGCGGCATTGTATGTCCCATGGAGAGCATTCCACAAGTCATCCAGTGTCCTACATTGCTTTCCCTGAAATGAGATAGCATCCGTAGGGGGCAATTTTCGCTGCTGGATCCAGAACGTTGGTGGTAGCAATCTCCTTGATCTGATCATCAAAGAAGATGTGTTTGGAAGATTTGACAACCTTCCGGAACTCACCCCAGGCTTCCTGGGACGGACTCCCATGGTAAAAGGAGCTGGATCACTGAAGGAGAACACCCTAGGGTTCTTCTTCAGGAACTGGGCAAGTCCAACGACATAGTCGATGTTCTTGGAGTGTTTTACATCAGGACAATGATCAGGACCTTCCTCTTTCCAGTACCGCGACCACCAACCATGGGAACTTCGAAAACCAGCATCGCAAAATCTCTACCCCCCAGCAGGTTGCCAGTCTCTTTCAAAAGTACCAACAAAAATCAGCATAGCCAATGTCTTCTGAGCCAGGAGGACCCCCAAGGGGTCACGGATCGGGCAGGAGTTCTTCTGCCTCATCTGCGGTTGCCAGATCATCCAGTTCTGCCCCCCCCACCACAAGAGCTGTATTCACTCCTCAAGTGGAATCTTCAGCGTCGACATCCTCTATTAGCACTTCGGCAACATCTTCCTCGAATACTGAAGCTAGAACTCGGTATTGATCCACCGTGCCTAGTCAGACTCGATCCAGGTCATTGTCTGTGATCAGGGAGGAGTCTGGCTCACCAACAACTGCCCGACCTTTAAGCAGAGCGAGCTCTCCAGCATCCACCACAGGAGGCCTAGGAGTGGAGGGGGATATTGAGATGGAATGCACAGTAGAACAGTTGGCAAATCTGTTGGGGCTTAACGGGTTGTCGGGTTATGACAATGTGATGGTGGATTTGGAGGTTATTATGCCAGCGTTCGTTTTGATCCATGAGTGGATCACTTATCATTCTGAGGTCAACGGTGCATCTGCTGTCTCTATTAATCTCAGGGGTATTCAGCGTAATGCGGGTGCTCTTGTCAGCCAAATTGAACATCTACTCAATGGCGGTGACACTGGGGGGGACGACACCATTCATCTCCCACAACAAGCTCTTGCCAGGATCCCTGGCACATCGACCCCAGGAGGTGCTGCTCCACCTGGGAGTACTTCTGCAGGCGGGGGTGAGTCCATGAATGTGGACCCCCCTACTGCATTGTCTGGCCCAACCATACCGAAAGGTAAGGGGAAGGCTGTCCTTGGGAGGAGACCCCTCCCAGCATCGACAGATCTACTAGACCTAGTCGACGTCCTGCTAGGGTCATTCCTACATATGCTTCGGCTGCTAGGAAAGGCACTGCCATACCTGAAGCAGTCATTGCCATGGCAAGGGCTGCTCCTTTTCTTCCTGCTAGCCATATTGTGGAAGCAGGTCATGTTATTGCCGGACAGAGTAAGGGCAGGTCTAAAGCCCGGTCTTATCCGAATTTCACAATGTCAGGACCTAGTCATTGACAGGTTCTCATTACCTTTGACAAGGAGCGCGGGGCCCCGCCCATGAACCTTGCCATGGTCTCTGCGACCATAAGCGCAGCCCTCAGAAATGGGGGTAGACGTCTCAAAGTCGTTTCCACTCAACTAGCCTATGAAGGCTGGTCTCTCGCTACATCTGCAGTGGCTACCAATGCAGAGATAGAGATCATTCATGATCGCATCTGGGAGATTCTCCCCCAGGATAGACGAGGCACTGACTTGTTCTGGGTGGGCCCCCCATCCTCGACATCTTACCTCCGGATGGTAGATGTTCCTTATCTTAAACATATTGGAGACCCCAAGAGTGTTATCACCATGGAGGAGGTGCGTGAACAGTTTAGGCATTCCCCCCTCCATGAAGATCTTTTGGTCCTTACAGGCCAACCACGAGTGGTATGCAACTCGGCCAAGAGTACGTCTGCCACTGTTTACTTCAACCTTTGGGATTCACAGACAGGGTCCAGGGCGAAGCAAGTCATTGACAGACAGATCCATATGTTTGGACATGTCTGCTATATCAGGCCAATGATGGCCAACCCAGGTGCCCCCATGTGCATACGCTGCTGTAGATGGGGTCACTCGATTAATGCATGCAGGGCTCCTCAGTTTAGGTGCCCTCGCTGCTCAGGTCTGCACACCAACGATGAACATCGGGCGGTGTCTGCGTGTTGTAGAGGGAATCCGAAGGCTGATCCTCCAGTCCCTCCCACTGAGGCTGGGAAGGATTGCCCCCACCAGTCCATTTGCCCCAATTGTAGGGGTAAGCATTCTGCGCTATCAAAGGAATGTACATTCTGGCGCCACCACTTCAATCGCACCTGGATTGATGCCAAATATGCTGAGGTACATAGTATCCGCTCTACTATAAGGCGTTCCACTCACCCCCTACCCGTAGCTTAATGCTGGACAACCGGATTAGAGTAATTAGTTTCAACGTTGCAAAACAATATATGTACTTGGACGTTTTCCTTGAGATTTGTAAATTGAATTACGATGTTGTTTTCTTACAAGAACCTCCTTGAAGGCTTATCAGACGTGCACCCTCAGCTAAAAACCCTCTTGGGGAAATGGTTGTAGATATGCCCAATCACCCCAACTGGAATGTCATAGTTAGACACTGGACAAATGAAGGGGAAAGACTGCGCATTGCAGCATACATGTCTAAATGTATTGCCACATTGCACCCATCCACCCAGTTCGATGTCATTGACGATCGGGATATCCTTATTCTTTCAGTTATGTCAAAGTCAGGTATGTTGCATTTACTCAACGTCTGCTCTGACGATAACGGCACAGCTATCAGAAAACTGGCAGCCGTGTCAGATCGCATTCTAGAACTCTCCTATATGGGAGGGGACTTCAACTGTCACTTGTCTGATTGGGACTCTGGATATCAGGGCAGCCCCACAGGTTGGGCCAAGGAGCTGCTGGTTTTGGGGGCTACTCTGGGACTTGGGTGCTCAGAGTGTGAAAACCCTGGGCCCACATTTATTCTGCGGACTCCAGGGTCTAGATTATCTGTTCTAGACCTGGTGTTCATGACATCTGATGGAGTGCTCTCGAACATGTCAAGACACGAAGTTGATCTCAAAGGGCTATCGGACCATATTCCAGTCTCGATTGTTCTAGACCTAGGGCGCTCCCCTTTGGTCGAGATCAGGACCCTCCCTAAAGGGGGTGAACAAGAGGGGGCTTTCCTCGAACACCTATCTGAAGGATTGGCTACATTCACTAGTCAAGATCTGTCCTCTCCCAAGCTGCTTGCCTTTTCAGTCGAGCAATTTGGGGATCATATGCATGGGGCTTGGGATTCCTGCTCAAAGAGATCCCACATCACACACAAGTCTAAACCATGGTGGAATCAGGGGTGCTCTGATGCTCTTGACCTCTACCGTAGAAGTCCATCCCGGGAATCCTGGGGTGAGTTCTGGAGGACCGTCAAATCCTCCAAACACACCTTCTTTGATGAGCATATCAAAGAGATCGCTACTACCAACGCTCGACCCTGGGACTTAATGTCCTGGATCCAGCAGAGGAAATTACCTTCCACAGATGCCATCTCATTTCAGGGACGGCAATGTAGGATGCTCAATGAACTATGGCAAGCTCTGCATGGGACATACAACGCTGCAGCAGAGAGGGAAATGGACCTCTCCTTCTTAGATGACCTGGAGTCCTCTCCTGAGAGGCACTGGGTAAAATTCAGTGCAGTAGAGCTGAGGGATGCACTCAGTGTGTGTTCTTCTCACTCTGTGCTGGGGCCCGACCATGTCACGTGGTCGTTCCTCAAACAAGTCATGACTCGCAAAGAGTGTGAGGAAGGCATTATTCAAGTGGCTGATGCTTGTATTTATACGGGGCACTGGCCTTCTCACTTTAAGGAATCGGTTATAGTCATTATCCCCAAACCAGGGAAACCGTCCTATGACACACCTAAGTCTTTTAGGCCAATCATGCTTCTCAATACTTTGGGGAAGCTCATTGAGAAGATGATCTCAAATCGTCTTCAGTTTGACATGGTCAAGTATGACCTCGTCCATCCTAACCAATTCAGAGGGGTCCAGCAACAGTCCACTGAAGATGTGGGGGCATTCCTCACCCATCTTGTTCGAGCAGGGTGGGCTAAAGGGTTGAATACGAGTGTGGTGGCGTTTGACATTGCACAGTTCTTTCCCTCTCTCAACCATGAGGCCCTTCTTCAGTTCATGGAGTTCCAAGGGTTTCCTGAGGTTCTCAGGAAGTTCTTTTCGTCTTATTTGGTCAGACAGAGCACTGCATATAAGTGGGGCCCATTCAAGTCGAATCTATTCAAGACAGAAGTGGGGGTTGGGCAGGGTTCGGCCCTATTACCAGTTTTGTCTGCATTATATGTTGCACCTATTATGAAGGCGTACGAACACACAGCAAGGGGGGTTGACCTCAAAACCACTCTCCTGTCATATGTTGACGATGGAACTGTTGCAGCACAGTCCAAAGCTTTAGACGACAACTGCCACACCCTTGTTAGGTCGTATGGATTTCTTCATATGCTCTTTGAGATGGCGGGGTTGATCCTGGAACATGGGAAGATGGAAGCCTTCCATTTCACGAGGTTGAACGACAGGTATCTTCCTTCGTTGGACCTCAAGTTTGCCCCGTTCACAGGGGACTCTCCACTTACCCCCAAGTTAATCTGGAGGTATCTTGGGTTCTTCTTCGATTGTAAGCTCCTGTTCAAGGAGCACATGAAATTCTATGCTACCAAGTCCCTCATGACCGTAATGGCCATGAAGATGCTAGGCAACTCTTTGAGGGGCATTACTGCTCTTCAGAAACGCCTCTTGTATTGGTCCTGCGTGGTTCCTATTGCCACGTATGGGTACTGGTTGTGGTATTTTCAGGGGTCTAAGAGTAAGGGTACTCTTAAGATCCTAACCTCGATGCAGCGTAAAGCTGCCTTGTGGGTTACAGGTGCTTTTCGCACCGCTCCTACAGGGGGTGTGGAGGCCTTGGCGGGCCTCATGCCCATCGATTTGCATCTCAAGAAGATGGCGGCTAGATCCAATCTACGAGTGCACACGTTGACGAGTACTCATCCTACTTGTTTGCTTTTGACCAGGAATATGTCTAAAACGGCAATTCCACATTCTCTATCCTTTGCCAACTTGCCTGCCACCACAGGCCGGAAGGTGAATGGTCCCATCGCTGACATGGTAAAGACCGCGTTGGAATCCATAGAGTCATTCGATTATTCGAGTGACTTGGCCAGACCTGGAGAACGGGTCCAAGATCTCTTTTTGGACCAAATCATCTTTGACGAACGTCCAAGGAGGAAACCTGATGAGGAGGCCTCAGAGGACGATGACAGAACTGCCCACCTGGACAACCTTTATTATGAGTGTCGACAGGAACCCCGCACGGTGTTGGTTGCAACTGATGCCACAGTACCCCCCACTTCCAGACACCAAGCTGTGTCAGGATATGGCTTGTACATTCAAGGTGAACTTAAACACCATTCTAGATTCGCCTCTGGACGAGCTACAGCTCCCGATGCAGAGTTAACCGCCATCCAGTTCACGTGCGAGTACCTCATTTTGAGGAAGTTTGACTGCGACCGTATTGTTGTATTCACCGACTTTATTGCTGCTGCAAAAAGGGCAGTGGACCTCTCTATACATTCCGGCCAAAGCCACTCCTTGGTGGTGTGTAAACATCTTACGGACTGGTTGTCCAGATCCGTAGTTCACTCTATTCTCTTTGTGGAAGTTCCCTTCAAGGCAGAGTGGGGCATCCACTTTGAAGCTCACCAGTTCGTTAGGGACTTGCCCGCTATTAGGGTGGGCCCCACGACTGTTACTTCGCTTGACTACCTTTGGAAGCAGGCAACCTCTTCGTGTCAGGATGCATGGGTCTCACGCTTCCAGCACGTTTCTTACTGTGGATCTCAATTTCTTGAGATGAAGGGCCTCCAAGGCAAAACTCTACAGCTGTCGTACATCAAGGAAGGTACGTGGTTGTCCAAACTTGGTGACTCTAATGCCCTCGTCATGAGAGCTGTCAGGTGCATCACTAACCATGCTCCGGTAGGCGAGTACTACCACAGGTTTAACATTCCGAACACCTTACGTCTTTGTATGTGTTGGTTAGCAGAGAATTCTCAGTCCAGTGTTGTTCAGACTCGCACTCATATCTTACATCATTGCCCAGATGTAAAGCACTCCAAGAACATTGATTACGTTGTTGGTCTTGCTCAGTTCTTGAAGAAGAACCCAAGGGTGTTCTCCTTTGGCGATCCAGCCCCTCAGGCTGGTGTTGGATGAAAACCTCAGGGCCCAGCATAGGTGCCTGTCAGACCCTTTGGGGTGGTGTGGGGTGTGCAGCCGGGCATAGGCCATGTGTCAGTAAAGGGGCGTAGCACTAGGGTGGGCCGGGCCCTGGGGTGGATGTCTGATTTCCTGAACACTTCGATGTGGACAGGGCTGTCTGTTCTCTGGTTATGGGCAGGGAACCTTTATATGTGGGGATTATACAACGTTGACTGGCACTATACTAGTGTACTTAGCACAATGTTTGTATGTAGATAGAATGCTGGGGCCGGACTGCGATCGGGCACCAGGGTAAAAATGGCAGATCCAAAAAAAAAAAAAAAAAAAAAAGAGTCCATGTTTGAACAACAATGGGTTGGGATGTAGCTGAACCTTGACATGTGCATAGCTGTTCAGTGTTCAGAATGTTAAATCTCTGGTAGTATTTGCCTACCAGAGCGTGATTGGTGATACATCGAACAGCCCTCGCAACAAGGGCTACTGAATCACCAAGTTTCGGCAGCCATGTACCACCTTTGATGTATGTGGGCTGGAGTGGGCTGGAGGGGTTTATCTTGGAGGCCTTTCATCTCCAAGAATTGACAACCTCAGTATGAATCATGCTGGAAGCATGAAATCCATGCATCCTGGCAAGTAGACATTGTCTGCTTACACAGGTAATCTAATGACATAACAGTTGTGGGACCCATCCTGATTGAGGGCAGGTCTCTAACAAACTGATGAGCTTCAAAATCACCTTCCTCTTCCAGGTACCGTGACCACCAACTGTGGGAATTTTGAAAACCTTCATCGCAAAATCTCTCCCCTTGAGGAGGTTGCTGCTTCCCTTACAAAGTACCAACAAAAACAAGCATAGTCAATGTCTTCCGACTCAGAAGGACCCCCAAGGGGCCACAGTTCAGGCAGGAGCTCTTCTGCTTCAGCTGCAGCTGCCAGATCATCAGGTTCTGCACCTCCATCTTCTAGAGCTGTTTTTTCTCCTCCAGTGGAATCTTCACAACCATCATCCTCATCTGGAGGAGGTTCATCATTGTCTGTCCTCAGTCCCAAAGCTAGAAGTCAGTACCAGTCCACTGTGTCAAGTCTTTTTTTTTTTTTTTTTTTTTTAAATCTGCCATTTTTATCCTGGTGCCCAATCGCAGTCCAGCCCCGGCACTCTACCTATATACAAACGAAGAGCTAAGTATACCAGTATTATGCCAGAAAAGAAGAAACCCCCAACTCCCATATATAAAGGTCCCCTGCCTGTAACCAGAGAACAGATAGCCCAATCCACCCTAAGGTGTCAAGGAAACAAGACTTCTACCCCAGGACCCAGCACACCCTAGTGCCACGCCCCTTTACCGACACATGGCCTATGCCCGGCTGCACACCCCGCACCACCCCGAAGAGTCTGACGGACACCTATGCCGAGTCCCAAGGCTTTCATCCAACACCAGCCCGAGGGGCTGGATCACTGAAGGAGAACGCCCTAGGGTTCTTCTTCAAGAACTGAGCAAGACCAACGACATAGTCGATGTTCTTGGAATGTTTTACATCTGGGCAGTGATGTAGAATATGAGTCCGTGTTTGAACAACAGCAGACTGCGAGTTTTCCGCCGACCAGCATGTGCAGAGACATGAGGTATTTGGAATATTGAACCTCCAGTAGTACTTGCCCACTGGAGCATGGTTAGTGATGCATCTGACAGCTCTCGCAGTGAGAGCGACAGAGTCACCCAATTTAGACAACCACATACCTCCTTTGATGTATGACGGTTGCAGAGTTTTGCCTTGAAGGCCCTTCATCTCAAGAAATTGAGATCCTTGGTAGGAAGTATGCTGGAAATGTGACATCCACACATCCTGACATGAAGATGTAGCTTGCTTCCAAAGGTAGTCAAGCGATGTGACAGTCGTAGGGCTGACTCTGATAGAGGGCAGGTCTCTAACGAATTGATGAGCTTCAAAGTGGATGCCCCACTCCGCCTTGGAGGGGACTTCCACAAAGAGGATGGAATGAGATGCAGACTTGGATAACCAATCCGTAAGATGACGACACACAACCAGAGAATCACCCTGGCCTGAGTGTATTAAAAGGTCCACAGACCTTTTTGCGGCAGCAATAGAATCTGTGAATACAACAATGCGATCACAATTGAATCTCCTCGAGGTGAGGTACTCAACCGTGAAACGTATGGCAGTTAACTCTGCATCCGGAGCTGTAACTCGTCCAGAGGCAAACCTAGCCCAATGTCTAAGTTCACCCTGAATGTATATCCTGTAACCTGACATGGCTTGATGTCTGGAAGTAGGAGGCATGGTGGCATCAGTCGCAACTGACACCATACGGGGTTCCTGTCAACATTCATAATAGAGGTCGTCCAGGTAGGCAACTCTGTCATTGTCCTCAGAGGCCTCCTCATCAGGCTTCCTCCGAGGACGTTCGTCAAAGATGATTTGGTCCAAGAAAAGATCTTGGACCCGTTCTCCAGGTTTGGCCAAGTCACTCGAATAGTCGAATGGCTCTGTGACTTCCAACGCAGACTTAACTGCATCAGCGATAGGTCCATTCACTTTTCTGCCTGTATTAACAGGTAGATTCGCAAATGATAGAGGGTGCGGGAGTGCCGTCTTGGACATGTTCCACAGGAGAAGTGAACAAGTAGGATGAGTACTTGTCAACGTGTGTACCCGAAGATTGGCCCTGGCAGCCATCTTTTTGAGGTGTAAATCGATGGGCATGAGGCCTGCAAGAGCCTCCACACCCCCTGTCGGAGAGGTACAAAACGCACCTGTAATCCATAGGGCAGCTTTACGCTGCATCGAGGTAAGGGCCTTTAACGTACCTTTGTTCTTAGACCCCTGGAAAAACCATAACCGGTACCCGTATGTGGCGATTGGAACCACGTAGGACCGATACAAGAGACGTTTTTGAAGGGCAGTAATGCCCCTTGAAGAGTTGCCCAGCATCCTCATGGCCATAACAGTTGTGAGGGACTTGGTAGCATAGAATTTCATGTGTTCCTTAAAAAGGAGTTTATGATTGAAGAAGAAACCGAGATACCTCCAAATAAGTTTGGGGGTAAGCAGTGTGTCCCCTGTAAATGCAGCAAACTTGAGATCGAGCGATGGGAGATACCCATCGTTCAACCTCATAAAGTGGAAGGCTTCTGTCTTCCCATGTTCCAGAATCAACCCTGCCATCTCGAATAGCGCATGGAGAAATCCATATGACCAAACAAGGGTGCGGCAGTTGTCCTCGAGAGATTTGGATTGTGCAGTAACCGTCCCATCATCAACATATGACAAGAGGGTGGTTTTAAGGCCAACCACCCTCACTGTGTGTTCATATGCCTTCATAATAGGTGCAACATATAACGCAGACAGAACTGGTGACAGGGCAGAGCCCTGCCCTACCCCCACTTCTGCCTTGAAAGGACCTGATTTGAATGGGCCCCACTAATATGCAGTGCTTCTTCCAATCAAGTATGACGAAAAGAACTTCCTGAGGACACCAGGAAATCCTTGAAATTCCATGAACCTCAGGAGGGCTTCATGGTTGAGAGAGGGAAAAAACTGTGCAATGTCAAACGCCACCACACTTGTCTTCAGTCCTTTAGCCCATCCTGCTTGAACAAGATGAGTGAGAAACGCTCCTGCATCTTCGGTAGACTGTTGCCAGACACTTCCGAATTGGTTAGAATGGACTAGGTTATACTTGACCATGTCGAACTGAAGACGATTGGAAATCATCTTCTCTATGAGCTTCCCAAGGGTATTGAGAAGCACTATCAGCCTAAACGACTTAGGCGTGTCATAGGATGGTTTCCCCGGCTTGGGGATAATAACAGTAACCAATTCCTTAAAATGAGATGGCCAATGTCCCATACTAATGCAAGCATCAGCCACTCGAAGAATGCCTTCCTCGCACTCCTTGCAAGTCATGACTTGTTTGAGGAACGACCATGTGATGTGATCAGGCCCTGGCACAGAGTGGGAGGAACACATACTAAGTGCGTCTTTCATCTCCAGCACACTGAATTTTACCCAAGCTCTCTCAGTAGAAGGCTCAAGGTCATCTAAGAAAGAGAGGCCGACTTCCCTCTCTGCCGCCACATTGTATGTCCCATGCAAAGCATGCCATAGTTCATCGAGCGTCCTACATTGCTGTCCCTTAAAGGAGATAGCATCTATGGGGGGTAATTTCCACTGCTGGATCCAGGACATCAGGTCCCAGGGCCGAGCGTTGGTGGTGGCGATTTCCTTGATCCAATCATCAAAGAATGTATGTTTGGAAGATTTGACAACCTTCTGGAATTCGCCCCAAGATTCCCGGGACAGACTCCCACGGTAGAAGTCTAGGGCATCAGAACACCCCTGGTTCCACCACAGTTTAGATTTACGTGTGATTCAGGATTTCTTTGAGCAAGAATTCCAGGCCTCACGCATGCGGTTCCCAAATAGCTCCACCATGAGGGAAAGCAGTTCAGGAGACAACAAGTCTTGACTACTAAATGTAGCCAACCCATCAGATAGGTATTCGAGGAAAGCCTCCTCTTGTTTGCCCCCTTTAGGGAGGGTCCGGACTTCGACTAGGGGGGAGCACCCCAGGTCTAGGACAATTGAGACCGGAATATGGTCTGACGGTCCTTTGAGGTCTACTTCGCGTCTCGACCTGTTCGAGAGCACTCCATCAGATGTTACGAACACCAGGTCTAGAACAGACGATCTAGACCCTGGATTCTGTGGAATAAATGTGGGCCCGGGATTTTCACACTCTCAAGTCTGAGGGTAGCCGCTAGATGTAGCAGTTCCTCGGCCTGTCCTCCAGGGCTACCCTGATATTCAGGGTCCCACTCGGACGAGTGACAATTGAAATCTCCCCCTATATAGGAGAGTTCCGGAATGCGATCCGACATGGCATGAGGCCTGCCCCTTCCATAGGAGTGGTGCAGAAAGCACCTGTAACCCACAGGGCAGCCTTACACTGCATTGAGTTTAGGATCTTGAGAGTACCTTTACTCTTAGACCCTTCAAAAAACCATAACTGGTACCCATATGTGGCAATAGGCACCACACACGACCTGTACAGGAGACGTTTCTGGAGAGCAGTAATGCCCCTCGATGAGTTACCGAGCATCCTTATGGCTATAACAGTCGTGAGGGACTTGGTAGCGTAAAAAAACTGGGGGTGACTGGGCAGACTGGAAGTGGGGATGGTGGTAGCGGTGGGAGTACTGGGATGAAACAGTTGAATTTGAGAACACTACCGTCATTGTCGATTAGATTGTGCAGTTCAGAGATTTTTTTTTTTTTTTATAATCTGCCATTTTTATCCCAGTGCCTGATCGCAGTCCAGCCCCGGCATTCTACCTACATACAAACATCGAGCTAAGTACGCTAGTATTATGCCAGAAAGAAATTTCCCTGACCCCACATATAAAGGTCCCCCGCTCATAACCGGAGAACAGGCAGTCCTGTCCACAATGAAGTGTCCAGAAAGAAAGATGTCCACCCCAGGGCCTGGCGCACCCTAGTGCTATGCCCCTTTACCGACACATGGCCTATGCCCGGCTGTACACCCCGCACCACCCCGAAGGGTCTGACAAGCACCTATGCTGGGCCCCAAGGTTTCTATCTGACACCAGCCCAAGGGGCTGGATCTCCAAAGGAGAACACCCTAGAGTTCTTCTTCAGGAACTGAGCAAGACCAACGACGTAGTCGATGTTCTTCGAGTGTTTTACATCTGGGCAATGATGTAGAATATAGGTCCACATCTGAACGACAGCTGACTGAGAGTTTTCTGCTGACCAGCACATACATAGATATGAGGTATTTGGAATATTAAACCTCTGGTAGTACTTGCCCACCAGAGCATGATTAGTGATGCATCTGACTGCCCTCGCTGTGAGAGCAACAGAGTCACCCAATTTAGACAACCACATACCTCCTTTGATGTACAATGGCTGCAGTGGTTTGCCTTGTAGGCCCTTCATCTCAAGGAATTGAGATCCTTGGTAAGAAGTGTGCTGGAAGCGTGACACCCACACATCCTGGCACAAAGATGTTGTTTGCTTCCGAAGGTAGTCCAGCAATATGATAGTCGTGGGTCAAACCCTAATAGAGGGCAGGTCCCTAACGAACTGGTGAGCTTCGAAGTGGATACCCCACTCCGCCTTGGAGGGGACTTCCACAAAGAGAATAGAATGAGACACAGATGTGGACAACCACTCCGTAAGATGTCTACAAACTACCAAGGAATTGCCTTGGCCAGAATGTATAGAAGGGTCCACCGACCTCTTTGCAGCTGCAATAGAGTCAGTGAAAACAACAATACGATCACAGTCAAATTTCCTCAAGATGAGGAAGTCTACCACAAATCTTATGGCAGTAAGCTCCGCATCCAGAGCAGTAACTTTCCCAGAAGTGAACCTAGCCCAATGTCTAAGTTGACCCCTGGTGTATATACCGTATCTGGACACCGCCTGGTGTCTGGAAGTAGGAGGAACTGTGGCATCTGTAGCTACAGACACCGTACGTGGATCCTCGTGACACTCTAGATAGAGCTCGTCGAGGTTGAGCTACTCTGTCGTCATCCTCAGAGGCTTCCTCATCAGGCTTCCTCTGGAGGCATTCGTCAAAGGTGATTTGGTCCAAGAAACGATCTTGGACCCATTCTCCAGGTCTGGCCAAGTCACTCGAATACTCAAATGGCTCTGTAGATTCCAGCGCAGATCAAACTGCATCAGCGATAGGTCCATTCACTTTTCTGCCAGTATTGACTGGTAGATTAGCGAATGATAGAGGATGCGGGAGTGCCATTTTAGACATATTCCGTGGAAGAAGTGACCGAGTAGGGTGGGTACTCGTCAGCGTATGTACTCGAAGATTGGCTCTGGCAGCCATCTTCCTGAGATGTAAGTCGATGGGCATGAGGCCTGCTAGGGCTTTGACACCACCTGTAGGAGAGGTACGGAACACACCTGTAATCCATAGGGCAGCTTTGTGCTGCATCGAGGTAAGAGTCTTGAGCATACCTTTGTTCTTAGACCCATGGAAGAACCATAATCAGTACCCATACATGGCAATAGGAACCATGCAGGACTGGTACAGGAGATGTTTTTGAAGAGCAGTGATGCCCCTCGACGAATTACCTAGCATCCTCATGGCCATGACAGTCATGAGGGACTTGGTAGCATAGAACTTGACATGCTCCTTGAAAAGAAGTTTACAGTCAAAGAAAAAGCCCAAATACCTCCAAATTAATTTGGGGGTGAGTGGCGTGTCCCCTGTAAATGGGGCAAACTTGAGGTCTAGCAGTGGGAGGCACCCATCATTAGATCTTGTGAAGTGGAAGGCTTCCGTCTTCCCATGTTCCAGAACCAACCCCGCCATCTCAAAGAGTGCATGGAGGAAGCCATACGACCTCACAAGGGTGCAGCAATTGTCGTCAAGTGCTTTGGACTGCACTGCGACAGTTCCATCATCCACATATGACAGGAGGGTGGTTTTGAGGCCAACCCCCCGAGCCGTGTGCTCGTATGCCTTCATAATAGGTGCACCATATAACGCAGATAGAACTGGGGACAGGGCAGAACCCTGCCCTACCCCTACCCTCAATTAGAGTGGGCCCAATGACAGTTACTTTGTTGGACTACTTGAGAAGGCAGGCAACGTCATCATGTCAGGATGCATGGGTGTCACGCTTCCAACACAGTTCTTACCGAGAATCTCAATTTTTAGAGATGAAGGACCTTCAAGGCAAACCTCTGCAACCATCGTACATCAAAGGAGGTACGTGGTTGTCAAAGCTTGGTGACTCAGTCACCCTCACTGCAAGGGCTGTCAGCACAAATCATGCTCTGGTAGGTGAGTACTACCAGAGGTTCAATATTCCAAATACCACCTGTCTTTGTATGTGCTGGTCTGCGGAAAGGTCTCAATCTGCTGTTGTACAAACACGGACTCATGTCTTACATCACTGCCCTGATGTCAAACACTCCAAGAACATCGACTATGTCATTGGACTTGCACAGTTCCTGAAGAAGAACCCTAGGGTGTTCGCCTTCAGTGACCCAGCCCTATGTGCTGGTGTCGGATGAAAACCTTGGGGCTCAGCATAGGTGCCCGTCAGACCCTTTGGGGTGGTGCAGGGTGTACAGCCAGGCATAGGCTGTGTGTTGGTAAAGGGGCGTGGCACTAGGGTGCACTGGGCCCAGGGGTGGACGTCTTATTTCCTGGACACTCATCTGTGGACAGGGCTGTCTGTTCTCCGGTTATGGGCAGAGGACCTTTATTAGAGAGAGTAATGAAAGTAGACTGGCATGACACTAGCATACTTAGCACTTTGTTTGTATGTAGGTAGAATGCTGGGGCCAGACTGCGATCGGGCACCAGGATAAAAATGGCAGAATTAAAAAAAAAAAAAAATAATTCCATGACCGTATTGTTCTCTTCACTGACTCCATTGCTGCTGCAAAGAGATTGGTGGACCCTTCTATACATTCAGGCCAAGGAAACTCTCTGGTTGTCTGTAAATGCCCTATGGCTTGGTTATCTGAGTTCATAGACCGATCCATTCTCTTTGTGGAAGTCCCCTCCAAGGCAGAGTGGGGCATCCACTTTGAAGCCCATTAGTTTGTCAGAGACTTACCTTTGGTAAGGGTAGGTCTGACAACAGTGACTTTGTTGGATTACCTGTGAAAGCAGGCAACAGCATCGTGTCAGGATGCATGGATTCACACTTCCAGCACTCGTCTTACTGAGGATCTCAGTTTTTAGAGATGAAGAGCCTTCAAGGCAAACCCCTACAACCTTTGTACATCAAAGGGGGTATGTGGTTGTCAAAACTTGGTGACTCAGTTGCTCTTACTGCTAGGGCTGTTAGGTGCATCACTAACTATGCTCTGGTAGATGAGTACTATCAGAGATTTAATATTCCAAATGCCACTACCAGAGTTCCCCTTCCACTTGTTTATAAAGGTCCCCTGCCCTCAACCAGAGAACAGAAAGTCCCAGACACACCAAAGTGTCCAGGTGATAAGACATCCACCCCAGGGCCCAGCACATCCTAGTGCCACACCCCTTTACCGACACATGGCCTATGCCCAGCTGCACATCCCACACCACCCCGAAGGGTCTGACAGGCACCTAAACTGGGCCCCAAGGTTTTCATCCGACACCGGCCCGAGGGGCCAGATCTCCGAAGGCGAATGCCCAAGGGTTTTTCTTCACGAACGCAGCAAGTCCAATGACATAGTCAGTGTGCTTGGAGTGTTTTACATCAGGGCAATGATGCAGAATATGGGTTCACATCTGAACAACAGCGGACCAAGAGCCCTCAGCCAACCAACACATGCAAATGAGTGGTGTTGGGAATGTTAAATCTATGGTAGTACTCACCTACCAGAGCATGATTTGTGATGCACCTAACACCCCTAGCAGTAAGAGCAACTGAGTCACCAA
The DNA here is from genome assembly GCA_014904975.1 of Marasmius fiardii PR-910. Classification (NCBI taxonomy): domain Eukaryota; kingdom Fungi; phylum Basidiomycota; class Agaricomycetes; order Agaricales; family Marasmiaceae; genus Marasmius; species Marasmius fiardii. The sequence continues at coordinate 96,299 of MU127861.1, forward strand.
GTTTTGACAACCACGTACCCCCTTTGATGTATGACAGTTGCAGCAGTTTGCCTTGAAGGCCCTTCCTTCTAGAAGGTGAGATCCCCAGTAAAAAGTGTGTTGAAAGCGTGAAACCCATGCATCCTGGCACGAAGACGTTGCTTGTTTATGCTGGTAGTCAAGCGAGGTAATAGTTGTAGGGCCCACCCTAATCGAGAGCAGGTCCCTAACATACTGGTGAGCTTCAAATTGGATGCCCCACTCTGCCTTGGAGGGAACTTCCATAAAGAGGATAGAGCGTTTGACAGACCCAGATAACCAGGCCATCAGATTTCTACAGACAGCCAAGGAATCCCCCTGGCCTGAATATATAGAAGGGTCCACTGATCTCTTTGCCACAGCAATAGAATCAGTGAATAAGACGATATGGTTGCAATCAAATTTCCTTGTAACGAGGTATTCCACTGCAAAATGTATGGCAGTAAGCTCCACATCTGGAGCGATCCTACCTGAGGCAAACCTAGCACAATACATAAGTTTGCCTCGGATGTAAATCCCATATCCTGACACCACTTGGTGCCTCAATATGGGTGGGACTGTGGCATTGGTGGCCACTGACACTGTGCGTTGATCCTTGGGACACTCTAGATAGAGGTCATCTAAGTGAGATACTCTGTTGTCATCCTTGGAGGCATCCTCATCAGGCTTCCTCTGGGGATGCTTGTCAAAGCAGATTTGATTCAAGAAAAGATCTTGAACCCGTTCTCCAGGTCTGGCCAAGCCGTCCAAATAATTGAATAGCTTTGTGGTGTCCAATGCAGTTTTAGCTGCATCAGCAATGGGACCATTCACCTTCCTTCTGGTAGATACAGGTAAGTTGGCAAATGATAGAGGGTGCAGGACCGCTGTCTTAGACAAGTTCTGAGGGAGCAACAAACAAACAGGGTGAGTGCTTGTTAGAGTGTGCATTCAAAGGTTAGCCCTTAGGGCCATCTTCTTAAGATGCAAATCAATGGGCATGAGACCTGCCAAGGCTTCAACACCCCCCATAGGGGAGGTGCAAAATGCACCCGTAACCCACAGGGCAGCCTTGCGCTGCATCGAAGTGAGGACTCTAAGAGTACCTTTGTTCTTAAAGCCCTGGAAATACCATAACCGTTAACTATATGTGGCAATAGGCACCACACATGACCAATAAAGGAGTCATTTCTGAAGGGCAGTAATGCCTCTCAAAGAGTTGCCAAGCATCCTCATAGCCATCACAGTCATGAGGGATTTGGTAGCATAGAATTTGATGTGTTCCTTGAACAGGAGCTTATGATCAAAAAAGAAACCCAAATACCTCCAAATCAGTTTGGGGATAAGTGGGGTGTCTCCTGTGAATGGGGCAAATTTGAGATCCAACGATGGAAGGTAGCCATCGTTGGATCTAGTGAAGTGGAAGGCTTCTGTTTTCCTGTGTTCAAGAACTAACCCCACCATTTCAAAGAGCGCATGGAGATACCCATACAATCTCATGAGAGTGCAGCAGTTGTTATTGAGTGACTTAGACTGTGCAGCCACAGTACCATCGTCCACATATGACAAGAGCATGGTTTTGAGGCCAACTCCACTTGCTGTTTGCTCATATGCCTTCATAATTGGTGCAACATATAGAGCTGACAGAACTGGGGACAGGGCAGAACCCTGCCTGACCCCCACCTCTGCTTTGAACAACCCTGATTTGAATGGGCCCCACTTATAGGCAGTGCTCCTTCCAACCAGGTACGATGAAAAGAATCCCCTAAGGCACTCAGGAAACCCTTGAAATTCCATGAACCTGAGTAACGCTTCATGGTTTAGAGACAGGAAGAACTGCGCAATGTCAAAGGCCACTATGCTGGTTTTCAACCCCTTCACCCACCCTGCTCATACAAGGTGGGTAAGATATGCCCCTGCATCTTCAGTGGATCATTGCTGAACCCCTCCGAATTGGTTAGGATGGACTAGGTCATACTTGACCATGTCAAATTGAAGATGATTTGAGATCATCTTCTCTTTTTTTTTTTTTTAAAAATCTGCCATTTTTATCCTGGTGCCCAATCGCAGTCCGGCCCCAGCACTCTACCTACATACAAACGAAGAGCTAAGTACACTAGTATTATGCCAGAAGAGAAAACTCCCAACTCCCACATATAAAGGTCCCCTGCCCATAACCAGAGAACAGATAGCCCAATCCACCTTAAGGTGTCAAGGAGACAAGACGTCCACCCCGGGGCCCGGTGCACCCTAGTGCCACACCCCTTTACTGACATGCGGCCTATGCCCAGCTGCACACCCCACACCACTCTGAAGGGTCTGATGGGCACCTATGCTGGGCCCCAAGGCTTTCATCTGACACCAGCCCGAGGGGCTGGATCGCTGAAGGAGAACACTCTAGGGTTCTTCTTCAAGAACTGGGCAAGACCAACGACATAGTCGATGTTCTTGGAATGTTTAACATCAGGGCAGTGATGTAGAATGTGAGTCCGTGTTTGAACAACAGCAGACTGAGAATTTTCCGCCGACCAGCATGTACAAAGGCGTGAGGTATTTGGAATATTGAACCTACGGTAGTACTCGCCTACTGGAGCATGATTAGTGATGCATCTGACAGCTCTCATAGTGAGAGCGACAGAATCACCAGTTTAGACAACCACATACCTCCTTTGATGTATGACGGTTGCAGAGATTTGCCCTGGAGGCCCTTCATCTCAAGAAACTGAGATCCTCGGTAAGATGTGTGCTGGAAGCGTGACATCCACACATCCTGACACAGGTCGTTGCCTGCTTCTGAAGGTAGTCAAGCAATGTAGCTGTTGTAGGACCAACCCTAATAGAGAGCAGGTCCCTAACGAACTGATGAGCTTCGAAGTGGATGCCCCACTCTGCCTTGGAGGAAACTTCCACAAAGAGAATAGAATGCAGCATGGATTTGGACAACCAATCCATAAGATATCTACAAACTACCAAGGAGTCACCTTGCCCCGAATGTATAGAGGGGTCCACCGATCTCTTCACGGCTGCAATGGAATCAGTGAATACAACAATACGGTCGCAATTGAACTTCCTCAAAACAAGATATTCAACCACGAACTGTATGGCAGTTAACTCCATGTCCAGAGCAGTAACTCTGCCAGAGGCAAACCTAGCCCGATGTCCAAGTTCACCTCAAATGTATAATCCATAACCCGACACTGCTTGGTGTCTAGACATAGGGGGTACCATGGCGTCAGTAGCAACTGACACCATCCGTGGTTCCTGTCGACACTCATAATAGAGGTCATCCAGGTGGGCAACTCTGTCATCGTCCTCTGAGGCCTCCTCATCAGGCTTCCTTCTTGGACGCTCGTCAAAGATGATTTGGTCCAAGAAAAGATCTTGAACCCGTTCTCCAGGTTTGGCCAAGTCGCTCGAATAATCGAACACCTCTGTGTTATCCAACACAGTCTTTACCATGTCAGTGATGGAACCATTCACTTTCCAGCCTATGTTAACAGGCAGGTTAGTGAAGGATAGAGGATGTGGAAGTGCCGTCTTAGACATATTCCTGGGCAAAAGTGAATGAGTAGGATGGGTACTCGTCAGCGTGTGTACTCAAAGATTGGCTCTAGCTGCCATCTTTCTGAGGTGTAAATCAATGGGCATGAGGCCAGCCAAAGCCTCAACTCCTCCTGTAGGAGTGGTGTGGAAAGCACCTGTAACCCACAAGGCTGCTTTACGCTGCATCGAGGTTAGGATCTTAAGAGTACCCTTACTCTTAGACCCCTGAAAATACCACAACCAGTACCCATACGTGGCAATAGGAACCACGCATGACTGATAAAGAAGACATTTTTGAAGGGCAGTAATGCCCCTCGAAGAATTACCCAACATCCTCATTGCCATTATGGTTGTGAGTGATTTGGTAGCATAATACTTGATGTGCTCTCTAAACAAGAGCTTCCGATCAAAGAAAAAACTTAGATACCTCCAAATTAATTTGGGGGTAAGTGAAGTCTCCTGTAAAAGGGGCAAACTTGAGATCTAGTGATGGGAGATATCCGTCATTTGACATCGTGAAGTGGAAGGCTTCTGTCTTCCCATGTTCCAAGACCAACCCCGCCATCTCAAATAGCGCATGGAGGAATCCATACGACCGAACGAGGGTACGGCAGTTGTTGTCTAGAAGTTTGGACTGTGCAGCAACAGTCCCGTCATCAACATATGACAGGAGGGTGGTTTTGAGGCCAACCCCCCTAGCTGTGTGTTCGTACGCCTTCATGATAGGTGCAACATATAGAGCAGACAAAACTGGCGACAGGGCAGAACCCTGCCCTATCCCCACCTCCACCTTAAAAAGACCTGATTCAAATGGGCCCCACTTATATATGGTGCTTCTTCCAATCAAGTATGACAAGAAGAACTTCCTGAGGACCTCAGGAAATCCCTGGAATTCCATGAACTGAAGGAGAGCTCCATGGTTAAGAGAGGGAAAAAACTGTGCGATGTCAAATGCCCCCGCATCTTCGGTGGACCGTTGCCGGACCCCTCTGAATTGGTTAGGGTGGACCATGTCAAACTGAAGGCAATTAGAAATCATCTTCTCTATAAGCTTCCCTAAAGTATTGAGAAGCACAATAGGCCTAAATGACTTAGGTGTGTCATAGGACGGTTTCCCCAGCTTGGGAATAATAACTGTAACCGATTCCTTAAAATGAGAAGGCCAATGCCCTGTACTAATACAAGCATCAGCCACTCGAATAATGCCTTCCTCGCACTCCTTGTGAGTCATGACTTGTTTGAGGAACAACCACGTGATGTGATCGGGCCCCAGCGCAGAATGAGAAGAACACGCATTAAGCGCATCCCTCACCTCTAGCGCACTGATTTTTACCCAAGTCCTCTTGGGAGAGGACTCCAGGTCATCTAAGAAGGAGAGGTCTACTTCCCTCTCTGCCGCCGCATTGTATGTCCCATGCAAAGCTTGCCATAGTTCATCAAGTATCCTACATTGCCATCCCTGAAATGAGATGGCATCCGTGGGAGGTAATTTCCGCTGCTAGATCCAGGACATCAAGTCCCAAGGTCTAGCATTGGTAGTAGCAATCTCTTTGATCCTATCATCAAAGAAGGTGTGTTTAGAGGATTTAACAACCCTCTAGAACTCACCCCAGGATTCCCGGGACAGACTCCCACAGTAGAAATCAAGGGCACCCGAGCACTCCTGACCACGGTTTGAATTTGCGTGTGATCCGGGATTTCTTTGAACAAGACCTCCATGCATCACACATGTGATTCCCAAAGCACTCTACTGAGAATGAGAGCATCTCAGGAGACGACATGTCTTGACCCACAAACATAGCCAATCCATCAGACAGGTATTTGAGGAAAGCTTCCTCTTGTTCACCCCCCTTGGGGAGGGTCCTGACCTCGACCAAGGGAGAACGCCCTAGGTCTAGAACAATCGAGACTGGAATGTGGTCTGATGGCCCTTTGAAATCGACTTCACGTCTTGACCTGTTCGAGAGCACTCCATCAGATGTCATGAACACCAGGTCTAGAACAGACGATCTAGACCCTGGAGTCCATGGGATAAATGTGGGCCCAGGGTTTTCACACTCTGAGCGCCCAAGTCCGAGGGTAGCCACTAATAAAAGCAACTCCTCAGCTTGTCCTCTGGAGGTACTCTGAAAATCAGTGTCCCACTCAGACGAGTGGCAATTGAAATCTCCCCCCATATAGGAGAGTTCCAGAATGCAATCCAACACGGCTGTCAGTTTCCTGATAGCCGTGCCATTATCATTGGAGTACACGTTAAGCAAATGCGACATACCTGACTTTGTCATAACCGAAAGGATGAGAATGTCCCAGTCGTCAATAACATTGAACCGGGTGGATGGGCATAACATGGCAATACGTTTTGACACGTATGCTGCAACACGTGGTCTTTCCCCTTCAGCTGTCCAGTGTCTAACCATGACATTCCAGTCAGGGTGATTTGGCATACCTACAACTACTTCCCCTGAAGGGTCTTTAGCTGATGGTGCATGTCTTATTAGTCACCACGGCAGCTCTTGAATAAAAACGACATCATAAATGAATTTACAAGTCTCAAGGAACATGTCCAAATACATATAGTGTTTTGCAACATTAAAACTAACAACCCTAATCCTGTCGTCCAACATTAAGCTATGGACAGGGGGTGAGTGGAACATCTTGTAGTAGAACGATAGCTACATACCTTGGCATATTTGGCTTCAATCCAAGTGCGATCGAAGCGGTGGCGCCAGAATGAACATTCTTTAGACAGCACAGAACCCCTGCCCTGACAGTTGGGGCAGATGGACTGATGAGGACAGTCCTTGTCAGCCGCAGTGGGAGGGACTGGGGGGTCAGCCTTTGGATTCCCTTTGCAACACACAGACACCATTCGATGCTCATCGTTGGTGTGTGGGCCAGAGCAGCGGGGGCACCTGAGCTGAGGGGCCCTACATGCATTAATCAAATGTCCCCATCTGTAGCAGTGAGTGCACATGGGGGCACCTGGGTTGGCTGTAGTCGACCTGATATAACAGACCCTTCTAAACATGTGGATTTGTCTGTCGATAACTCACTTTGCCCTGGACCCTGTCTGAGAGTCCCAAAGGTTGAAGTAGACAGTGGCAGACGTACTCTTCGCAGAGTTATGAACTACATGGGGGAGGCCTGTAAGGAGCAGCAGATCTTCATGGAGAGGGGAATGCCTGAACTGTTCATGCACTTCCTCGGCCGTGATAACACTTTTGGGGTCGCCAATCTGTTTGAGATAGGGAACATCCACCACCTGAAGGAAGGATGTCGAGGATGGGGGGCCCACCCAGAACGAGTCAGTACCTCGTCTGTCCTGGGGGAGCAATTCCCAGATACGATCACAAATGATCTCCACCTCCACTGTGGTAGCCACTGCTGAGGTAGAGAGACCAGCCATCATAGGCTAGCTGGGTGGAGACAACTTTTAGACGTCTGCCCCCATTCCTGAGGGCTGCACTAACCGTTGCAGAGACTATGGCAAGGTTCATGGGGGGAACCCCACGCTCCTTGTCGAAACTAACGAGGACCTGTCGGCGACTAGGTCCAGACATGGTGAAACTTGGATAAGACTGGGCCTTGGATTTGCCCTTACTCTGTCTGGCAATAACACGACCTGCCTCTGCAATATGGCTGGCAGGAAGGGAGGGGGCAGCCCTTGCCATAGCAATGACCGCTTCAGGAACTGCAGCGCCTTTCCTCACAGCTGAGGCATACATAGGAATGACACGTGTGGGTCGTCGGTTAGGTCTAGTAGACCTGTCGACGTTGGGAGGGGGACCTCTCTCAAGAATAGCTTTGCCCTTACCTTTCGAAAAGGATGGGCCAGATGGAATAGCAGGGGGATCCACATTCATGGATTCACCACCACCTGCAGATGTGCCTCCAGTTGGGACGTTACCACCTGAAGTCGATGAGTCAGGAACCCTGACAAGAGATTGTTGTGGGAGTCGGATAGTGTCTTCCTCCACCATGGAACTGTCGTCTAAGAGACATTTGATTTGGCTAACCAGAGTGCCCACATTACGGCGAATGCCCCTGAGATTAAGAGAAACAGCGGATGAGCCGTTGACCTCAGAATGAAAGCTGATCCACTCATGGATCGAATTGAATGCTGGCAAAATCACCCCCAAATCCGCCTCTATATTGTCGAATCCTGACAATCCATTGAGCCCCAACGGATTAGCCAACTGATCAGATGTGCATTCCATTGTAATATCTCCTCCTCCTTCTGGGCCTTCCATGCTGGACCCAGGAGAGCTCAACCTGCTCAAAGGTCAGGCAGTTGATGGTGAGCCTGACTCTTCTCTGATCACAGATGATAACCTGGATCGAGTTTGGCTGAGCATGGTAGAACAGTACCGACCTCTGGCCTCAGTACTCAATGCAGATGACGACGTATTGCTTGAAGAAGCCATAGGCGTTGAAGATTCCACCCAAGGAGAGAAAACTGCTCTGGTGGTGGGGGGTGCAGAACCTGATGATCTGGCAGCTACAGTTGAGGCAGAACTGCTCCTGCCTGAACTGTAGCCCCTTGGAGGTCCTCCTGACTCGGAAGACATTGCGTATGCTGAATTTTGTTGGTACTTTAGAAGAAATCTGGCAACCTGCTGGAGGGTAGTGTTTTTGCGATGCTGGTTTTCAAAGTTCCCATAGTCGGTGGTTGCGGTACCTGGAAGAGGAAGGCGTCCTGAGATCATCTTCTTGATAAGTTTCCCCAAAGTGTTGAGGAGAACAATTGGCCTAAAGGACTTAGACATATCATAGGGAGCCTTTTCTGGCTTGGGGATAATAACTGTAACAGACTCCTTAAAATGCGAAGGCCAATACCCAGTACTAATACAGGCAATCAACGTCCTCTTTCCGGTACTGCGACCACCAACCATGGGAACTTCAAAAACCAGCATCGCAAAATCTCTACCCTCTAGCAGGTTGCCAGTCTCTCTACAAAGTACCAACAAAACTCAGCATACTCAATGTCTTCTGAACCAGGAGGACCCCCAAGGGGTTGTGGGTGGGGCAGAAGTTTTTCTGCCTCGACTGCGGCCACCAGATCATCAGGTTCCACACCCCCCACTACCAGAGCTGTTTTTACTTCTCAAGTGGAATCCTCAACGTCGATGTCTTCATCCAGCAGTTTGTCGGCATCTGTTCTCAGTTCTGAAGCTAGAGGTCAGTACTGATCCACAGTGCCAAGCCAAACTCGGTCCAGGTCATCGTCAGTGATCAGAGAGGAGTCAGGCTCATCATCAACTGCCCGACCTATAAACAGGTCGAGCTCTCCAGCGTCCACCACAGGAGGCCCAGAAGGGGAGGGGGATTTTGAGATGGAGTGCACACCAGAACAGTTGGCAAATCTGTTGGGGCTTAATGGGTTGTCGGGATGTGAAAATGTGACAGCGGATTTGGGGGTTATTATGCCAGCATTTGTTTCGATCTGTGAGTGGATCAGTTATCATTCTGAGGTTAACAGTGCATCTGCTACCTCTATCAATCTCAGGGGCATCCGTCGCAATGCAGGTGCTCTTGTCAGTCAAATTGAACGTCTGTTAGACAGCGGTGACACAGCAGAGGAGGATACCATTCGACTCCCACAACAAGCTCTCGCCAGAATCCCTGGCTCATCAACTTCAGGTGGTAATGCTCCACCTGGGGGTACCTCTGCAGGTGGTGGAGATTCCATGAATGTGGATCCCCCTGCTATTCTGTCAGGCCCATCCATACCGAAAGGTAAGGAAAAGGCTGTCCTGGGGAGGGGACCCCCTCCCAGTGTTGATAGGTCCACCAGGCCTAGTCAACGCCCTGCTAGAGTCATTCCTACATATGCTTCTACTGCGAGGAAGGGTGCTGCAGTACCTGAAGCGGTCATTGCCATGGCAAGAGCTGCCCCATCCCTTCCTGCCAGCCATATTGCAGAGGCAGGTCATGTTATTGCTGGACAGAGTAAGGGCAGGTCCAAGGCCTGGTCTTATCCAAATTTCACCACATCAGGACCTAGTCATTGACAGGTCCTCATTAGCTTTGACAAAGAGTGTGGAGTCCCATGCTGTTGTTTCTGCGATGGTGAGCACAGCCCTCAGGAATGGGGGTAGGCATCTCAAGGTTGTCTCTACACAACTAGCCTACAACAGCTGGTCTCTCTCTACATCAGCAGTGGCTACCAACGCTGAGGTAGAGATCATTTGTGATCATATCTGGGAGCTGCTCTCCCAAGACAGACGAGGCAACAACTCATTTTGGGTGGGCCCCCCATCTTCGACATCCTATCTTCATGTGGTGGATGTTCCGTATCTCAAGCATATTGGCGACCCCAAGAGTGTTATCACTGTGGAGGAGGTGCGTGAGCAGTTTAGGCACTCCCCCCTTCATGAAGACCTGCTGGTTCTTACTGGCTTACCATGAGTGGTTTGCAATTCTGCAAAGAGTACGACCGCCACAGTATACTTCAATCTCTGGGACTCACAGACTGGGTCGAGGGCAAAGCGAGTCATTGACAGACAAATCCATATGTTTGGACGTGTCTGTTATATCAGGCTGACTATGGCCAACCCAGGTGCCCCCATGTGCACTCGATGCTGTAGATGGGGTCACTCTATTAATGCATGCAGGGCCCCTCAGTTTAGGTGCCCTTGGTGCTCAGGTCCACACACCAACGATGAACATCGTGCGGTGTCTGCTTGTTGTAGAGGAAAACCGAAGGCCAATCCCCTGGTTCCTCCCACTGAAGCTGGTAAGGACTGCCCTCACCAGTCTATTTGCCCCAACTGTCGGGGCAAACATTCTGCGCTTTCCAAAGGATGTACATTCTGGCGCCATCACTTCGATCGTACATGGATTGATGCCAAATATGCTGAGGTACGTAGCCTTTGTTCTACTATAAGGTGTTCCACTCACTCCCTGCCCATAGCTTAATGCTAGACAACAGGATCAGGGTGATTAGCTTCAACATTGCGAAACATTATATGTACTTGGACGTTTTTCTCGAGCTTTGTAAATTTGATTACGATGTCTTGTTTTTACAAGAGCCCCCATGGAGGCTCATTAGACATGCACCCTCAGCTAAAGATCCCTTGGGAGAAACAGTTGTAGGTATGCCTAATCACCCCAATTGGACTGTCATGGTTAGACACCGGACAGATGAAGGGGAAAGACCTCATGTTGTGGCATACGTGTCCAAATGTATTGCCACGTTGCATCTGTCTACTTGGTTTGACATTGTCAATGACCGGGATATTCTTATCCTATCTCTCACATCTAAGTCAGGTACATCTCATCTCTTGAATGTATACTCTGATGATAACAGCACAGCTATCAGGAAATTGGCAGCCGTGTCGGATCACATCCCAGAACTCTCCTATATGGGGGGAGATTTCAATTGTCACTCATCCGAATGGGACCCTGGTTATCAGGGAAGTCCCAGAGGATGGGCCGAGGAGCTGCTTCTTTTGGTGGCTACCCTCAGACTTGGGCACTCAGAGTGTGAAAACCCTGGGCCTACATTTATTCTGCAGACTCAAGGGCCTAGATCATCTATTCTAGATCTTATGTTTGTGACATCTGATGAAGTGCTCTTGACTAAGTCGAGATGCAAGGTCAATCTCAGAGGACCATCGGACCACGTGCCAGTCTTGATTGTTCTAAACCTAGGGCAATTCCCTTTGGTTGAAATCAGGACCCTCCCTAAGGGGGGCGAACAAGAGGCTGAGTTCCTCGAGCATCTATCCGATGGATTGGCTATCTTTGCTAGTCAAGACATATCATCTCCTGAATTGCTTACACTTGCAGTGGGGCTTTTTGGAAATCATATTCGTGAGGCATGGGAGACTTGTTCGAAAGGATCCTGGATCACACACAAGTCCAAACTGTGGGTGCACTGACACCCTTGATTTCTATCATGGGAGTCCATCTCGGGAATCCTGGGGCAAGTTCCGGAGGGTTGTCAAATCTTCCAAATGTGTGTTCTTTGATGATCGGATTAAGGAAATTGCTACCACCAATGCTCAACCCTAGGACCTGATGTCCTGGATCCAGCAGCAGAAATTACCCCCTACAGATGCTATCTCATATTGGGGACAGCAATGCAGAATGCTTTTTTTTTTTTTTTTTGGATCTGCCATTTTTACCCCAGTGCCCGATCACAGTCTGGCCCTGGCATTCTACCTACATACAAACATTGTGCTAAGTATGCTATTATAGTGCCAGTCAACATCATATAATCCCTACATATAAAGGTTCCCCACCCGTAACCAGAGAACAGACAGCCCTGTCCACATCGAAGTGTTCAGGAAATCAGACGTCCACCCCAGGGCCCGGCACAGCCTAGTGCCTCGCCCCTTTACCGACACACGGCCTATGCCCAGCTGCACACCCCACACCACCCTGAAGGGTCTGGTGGGCACCTATGCCAGGCCCCAAGGTTTTCATCCAACACCAGCCCAAGGGGCTGGATTGCTGAAGGAGAACACCCTTGGGTTCTTCTTCAAGAACTGAGCAAGACCAACAACGTAATCGATGTTCTTGGAGTGCTTTACATCCAGGCAATGATGTAAGATATGAGTCCGAGTCTGAACGATGCCAGACTGAGAATTCTCCACCGACCAGCACATACAAAGACATGAGGTGTTCAGAATGTTAAACCTACAGTAGTAGTCACCTACCGGAGCATGGTTGGTGATGCATCTGACAGCCCTTGCAGTAAGAGTGACAGAATTACCAAGCTTTGACGGCCACGTACCCCCTTTGATGTATGACGGTTGCAGTGGTTTGCCTTGAAGGCCCTTCATCTCAAGAAATTGAGATTCTCGGTAAGAAGCATGCTGGAAGCATGAGATCCACGTGTCCTGGCACAATGACGTTGCCTGCTTATGCAGGTAGTCTAACGAAGTAACAGTTGTTGGACCAACCCTAACCAAGGGTAGGTCCCTAATGAACTGATGTGCTTCAAAGTGAATGTCCCACTCTGCTTTAGAGGGAACTTCAACAAAGAGAATGGATCTATCCACAGACCCAGACAGCCAAGCTGTGAGGTCTTTACACACTACCAGGGAATCACCTTGACCTGAGTGTATAGATGGTTCCACCAACCTCTTCGCAGCAGCAATGAAGTCTTTTGTTTTTTTTTTTTTTAAAAATCTACCATTTTTATCCTGGTGCCCAATCGCAGTCTGGCCCCCAGCACTCTACCTACATACAAACAAAGTGCTAAGTACACCAGTATTATGCCAGAAAAACTTCAACTAATCCCCACATATAAAGGTCCCCCACCCATAACTAGAGAACAGACAGCCCCGTTCACAATAAAGTGTCCAGGAAGAAAGATGTCCACCCTGGGGCCTGGCACACCCTAGTGCCGCGCCCCTTTACTGACACACAGCCTATGCCCAGCTGTACACCCCACACCACCCCAAAGGGTCTGACGAGCACCTATGCCGGGCCCCAAGGTATTCATCTGACACCAGCTCGAGGAGCTGGATCTCTGAAGGCGAACGCCCTAGGGTTCTTCTTCAGGAACTGTGCAAGGCCAATGACATATTCGATGTTCTTAGAATGTTTGACATCAGGGCAGTGATGTAGGATATGAGTCTGTGTTTGCACAACAGTGGACTGGGACCTTTCCACAGACCAACACATACACAGACGAGTGGTATTCGGAATATTAAATCTGCAGTAGTACTCACCTACCAGAGCATGATTAGTGATGCATCTAACAGCCCTTGCAGTAAGAGCGACAGAGTCACCAAGTTTTGACAGCCATGTACCTCCTTTAATGTACGACGGCTGGAGAGATTTGCCTTGTAGGCCCTTCATCTCTAAAAATTGAGATCCTCAGTAAGTAGTATGTTGGAAGTGTAAGACCCATGTGTCCTGAAATGATGATGTTGCCTGCTTTTGCAAGTAATCCAATGAAGTAACTGTTGCCGGGCCTACCCTAATTGAGGACAAGTCTCTGATGAACTAATGGGCTTCAAAGTGATGCCCCACTCTGCCTTGGAGGGAACTTCAACAAAGAGGATGGATCGGTCCATGGACTCAGACAACCAAGCCATGAGATGTTTACACATGACCAGGGAGTCAACCTGGCCTGAATGTGTGGATGCATCAACTGACCTTTTTGCTGCAGCAATGGAGTTGGTAAAAAGAACAATTTGATTACAGTCGAACTTCCTCGTAATGAGGTACTCCACTGCGAATCTGATGGTGGTGAGCTCCGTGTCTGGAGCAGTGACTCTTCCAGATGTGAACCTAGCACAATGTCTAAGTCTGCCACTAGTGTATATTCCATACCCAGACACTGCTTGGTGTCTAGAGGTGGGCAGCACGGTAGCGTCAGTAGAAACTGACACTGTCCGAGGGTCCTGTCGACACTCCAGATAGAGTTCGTCCAGGTGGGCAACTCTGTTGTCGTCCTCAGAGGCCTCCTCATCAAGTTTCCTCCTAGGACATTTGTCAAAGATGATTTGGTCCAAGAAGAGATCTTGAACCTGTTCTCCAGGTCTGGCCAAGTCATTCAAATAGTCGAATGGCTCTGTGTTTTCCAACACAGTTTTAACTACATCAGCAACTGGTCCATTTACTTTCCTACCTGTGTTAACGGGTAAGTTCACAAACGATAGCGGATGCAGAATTGCCATTTTGGACATATTCCAGGGAAGCAAAGAACGGGTAGGGTGGGTACCCATTAGCATGTGTGCTCAAAGATTAGCTCTGGCTTCCATCTTTTTGAGGTGAAGATCGATGGGCATGAGGCCTGCTAGGGCCTCAACACCCCCTGTAGGAGAGGTACAAAACACACCTGTAATCCATAGGGCAGCTTTACGCTGCATCGAAGTTAGAGTCTTGAGCGTACCTTTGTGCTTAGACCCTTGGAAGAACCACAACTGGTAACCGTATGTGGCAATAGGGACCACACATGACCGATACAGGAGACATTTTTGAAGAACAGTGATGCCCCTCGATGAATTGCCTAGCATCCTCATGGCCATAACAGTAGTGAGGGACTTGGTAGCGTAGAACTTTACATGTTCCTTGAAGAGGAGCTTACGGTCAAAGAAGAAACCCAGATATCTCCAAATTAATTTGGGGGTAAGCGGCGTGTCCCCTGTAAAAGGGGCAAACTTGAGGTCTAGCGATGGGAGATATCCATCGTTTGATCTCGTGAAGTGGAAGGCTTCCGTCTTCTGATGTTCCAGTATCAACCCCACCATTTCGAATAGGGCATGGAGAAATCCATACGGCCTTATGAGTGTGCAGCAGTTATCGTCAAGTGACTTGGACTGCAAAGCCACAGTTCCATCATCCACATACGACAGGAGAGTGGTTTTAAGGCCCACCCCTCTTGCTGTGTGTTTGTATGCCTTCATAATGGGCACAACATATAACGCAGACAAAACTGGAGACAGGGCAGAACCCTGCCCTACCCCCACTTCAGCCTTGAATAAGCCCGACTCCAAAGGGCCCCACTTATAAGCGGTGCTTCGTCCAACCAGATACAACGAGAAGAATTTCCTGAGCACTTCAGGAAATCCCTGAAATTCCATGAATCTGAATAAAGCTTCATGGTTGAGTGATGGGAAGAATTGTGTGATGTCAAACACCACCACACTGGTTTTCAACCCCTTGGCCCACCCTGCTCTGACAAGGTAGGTGAGAAATGCCCCCACATCTTCAGTAGACCATTGCCGGATTCCTCTGAATTGGTTAGGGTGGACCAGGTCATACTTGACCATGTCAAACTGAAGACGATTTGAGATCATCTTTTTGATAAGCTTCCCCAAGGTGTTGAGGAGCACAATCAGCCTAAATGACTTAGGCGTGGCATAAGAATCTTTCCCTGGCTTAGGTATAATAACTGTGACCGATTCCTTGAAGTGAGATGGCCAACACCCTGTGGAAATATAGGCGTCGGCTATCCAAAGAATTCCTTCCTCACATTCCTTGCAAGTCATGACATGCTTGAGGAACAATCATGTGACATGATCGGGCCCTGGCACTGAATGAGCTGAACACACCTTAAGCACATCCTTCACCTCCAATGCACTGAACTTTACCCAAGTCCTCTCGGGAGAGGGCTCCAGGTTGTCTAAGAAAGAGAGGTCGACTTCCCTCTCCACCACAGCATTGTATGTCCCATGAAGAGCTTTCCACAGGTCATTGAGTGTCCTACATTGCTGTCCCTGAAACTGGATAGCATCTGTGGGGGGCAATTTCCACTGCTGGATCCAGGACATCAGGTCCCAGGGTTGAGCATTGGTAGTAGCAATTTCTTTGATCCGATCATCAAAGAAGATGTGTTTAGAGGATTTAACAACCCTCCGGAACTCGCCCCAGGATTCCCAGGATGGACTCCCACAGTAGAGATCAAGGGCATCAGTGCACCCCTGGTTCCACCACAGTTTAGACTTGTGTGTGATCTGGGATTTCTTCAAACAAGAATTCCATGCCTCACAAATATGATTCCCAAAAAGCTCCACTGCAAGTGAGAGCAGTTTGGGAGACAACATGTCTTGACTAGTAAATGTAGCCAATCCATCAGACAGATGTTCAAGGAATGCAGCCTCTTGTCTGCCCCCCTTGGGGAGGGTCCTGATTTCAACCAAGAGGGAATGCCCTAGGTCTAGAATGATCAAGACCAGAATATGGTCTGATGGTCCTTTGAGATCAACGTCGCACCTCGCCTTGATCAAGAGCACTTTGTCAGATGTTACGAATAACAGGTCTAGAACTGACAATCTAGACCCTTGAGTCTGTGGAATAAATGTGGGCCCGGGGTTTTCATACTCTGAGTGCCCAAGTCCGAGGGTAGCCGCTAAAAGAAGTAGCTCTTTGGCCCGACCTCTGGGGCTTCCCTGATAACTGGGGTCCCAATTGGACGAGTGACAATTGAAATCTCCCCCCATATAGGAGAGTTCCAGGATGCGATCCGACATGGCTGTCAGTTTCCTGATAGCCGTGCCGTTATCATCAGAGTATACATTAAGGAGATGCAACGTACCTGATTTTGATGTGAGAGAAAGAATAAGAATATCCCAGTCGTCAAAAATGTCGAACCAGGTAGATGGACACAACATGGCAATACGTTTTGACACGTATGCCGCAACACGAGGCCTTTCCCCTTTGTCTGTCCAGTGTCGAACCATAACATTCCAGTCGGGGTAATTGGGCATACCTACAACCATTTCTCCCAAGGGGTCTTTAGCTGAAGGTGCACATCTGATAAGCCTCCATGGGGGCTCTTGTAAGAAGACAACATCATAATCAAATTTACAAAGTTCAAGGAGGACGTCCAAATACATATATTGTTTTGCTACATTAAAACTGATCACCCTAATCCTGTCGTCCTGCATTAAGCTATGGGCAGGGAGTGAGTGGAACACCTTATAGTAGAGCAAATACTACATACCTCGGCATATTTAGCATCAATCCATGTACAATCGAAGTGGTGGTGCCAGAATGTGCATTCTTTGGATAGCACAGAGTGCTTGCCCCAACAATTGGGGCAAATGGACTGGTGAGGGCAATCCTTACCAGCCTCAGTGGGAGGAACTGGGGGGTCAGCCTTCAGTTTTCCTTTACAGCAGGCAGACACTGCACAATGTTCATCGTTGGTGTGTGGGCCAGAGCATCAAAGGCACCTAAACTGAGGGGCCCTGCATGCATTAATTGAGTGGCCCCATCTGCAACAGCGAGTACACATGGGAGCACCTGGGTTGGCCATAGTTGGCCTGATGTAACAGACTCGTCCAAACATATGGATTTGCCTGTCAATGACACGCTTCGCTCTGGACCCTGTTTGGGAGTCCCAGAGGTTGAAGTAGACTGTGGCAGTTGTGCTCTTCATAGAGTTACAAACCACTCATGGCATGCCAGTGAGAACCAGCAGATTATCGTGGAGGGGCGAATGCCTAAACTGGTCATGCACCTCCTCCACAGTGATAACACGCTTGGGGTTGCCAATCTGTTTAAGATACGGAACATCCACCACACGCAGGTAGGATGTCGAAGAAGGGGGGCCCACCCAAAACGAGTCATTACCTCATCTGTCCTGGGGGAGCAGCTCCCAGATGCGATTACAAATGATCTCCACTTCTGCGTTGGTAGCCACCACAGATGTAGAGAGGGACCAGCCATCATAGGCTTGTTGGGTGGAGACAACTTTGAGGTGCCTACCCCCATTTCTGAGGGCTGTGCTTACCGTTGCAGAAACTACAGCAAGGTTCATAGGCAGGACTCCACGCTCCTTGTCAAAGCTGACAAGGACCTGATGTAGTGAATTTCCGATAAGACCAGGCATTGGACCTCTCCTTACTTTGACCAGCAATAACATGACCCACCTCTGCAATGTGGCTGGCAGGAGGGGATGGGGCAGCCCTTGCCATAGCAATGACCGCTTCAGGTACAGCAGTGCCTTTCCTCGCAGCAGACACGTATGTAGAAATGACTCTAGTGGGATGTCGGCTAGGCCTGGTGGACCTATCGACACTGGGAGGGGGTCCCCTCTCTAGAATGGCCTTCCTCTTACCTTTTGGTATGGATGGGCCTGACGACGTAGCAGGGGGATCCACATTCATGGATTCTCCACCACCTGCAGAAGTGCCTCCAGGTGGAGCATTACCACCTGAAGTCAATGAGCCAGGGATCCTGGTGAGGGCTTGTTGAGGGAGTCGAATGGTATCCTCCTCCACTGTATCACTGCTGTCTAAAAGACGTTCAATTTGACTGACAAGAGCACCTGCATTGCAACGGATGCCCCTGAGATTGATAGAGGTAGCGGATGCACCATTAACCTCAGAATGATAACTGATCCACTCACACATAGAAACAAACACTGGCATAATGACCCCCAAATCTGCCATCACATTGTCATATCCTGACAACCCGTTAAGCCCCAATGGATTTGCCAACTGTTCAGGTATACGCTCCATCTCAAAATCCCCTTCCCCTTCTGGGCCTCCTGTGGTGGACGCTGGAGAGCTTGACCTGCTTATAGGTCAGGCAGTTGATGGTGAGCCTGACTCTTCCCTGATCACTGAAGATGACCTGGATCGAGCTTGACTAGGCATGGTGGATTGATACCGACTCCTAGCTTCAGTATTCAAGGTAAGTGATAATGAAGTACTGGATGAAACTGTCAACGACAAGGATTCCACTTGAGGAGTAAAAACAGCTCTGGTGGTGGGGAGTGCAGAACCGGATGATCTGGCAGCCGCAGACGAGACAGAAGAGCTCCTGCCTGACCTGTGGCCCCTTGGGGGTCCTCCTGACTCAGAAGACATTGACTATGTCGATTTTCATTGGTACTTTGTAAGTATTCTGGTGACCTGCTTGAGGGTAGTGTTTTTGCAATAACGGTTTTCGAAATTCCCACAGTTGGTGGTCACGGTACCTGGAAGAGGAGAGATGAACGTTGAGAATCCAAGGATACAACATCAAAGAAGGTGGGCCGACCCAGAATGGGTCATTGCCTCGTCGGTCCTGAGGTAGAACCTCCCAGATACGATCATGAATGATATCGATCTCTGCAGTGGTGGCTATGGCAGACATAGAAAGAGACCAGCCGTCTTTTTTTTTTTTTTTAAAAAAAATCTGCCATTTTTACTCCAGTGCCCAATCACAGTCTGGCTCCAGCATTCTACCTACATACAAACAGAGTTCTAAGTATGCTAGTATCATGCCAGACAACATTCGTTACCTCCCAAATAAAGCTCCCCTGCCCGTAACCGGAGAACAGACAGCCCTGTCCACAGAAGAGTGTCCAGGAAATTAGATGTCCACCCTGGGGCCCAGCACACCCTAGTGCCTCGCCCCTTTACCGACATGTGGCCTATGCCTGGCTGCACACCCCACACTACCCCTAAGGGTCTGACAGGCACCTATGCCAGGCCCCAAAGTTTTCATCCGACACCAGCTCAAGGAGCTGGATCGCTGAAAGAGAACACCCAAGAGACCAGCCATCATAGGCTGGACTGGTAGACTCAGCCCTAAGACGTTTGCCCCCATTATGGAGGGCAGCGCTCACTGTCACTGAGATCATGGCAAGGTTCATGGATGGTACGCCATGCTCCTTGTCAAAACTAATGAGGACTTGCTTCTGGCTGGGTCCTGATGAGGTAAATTTTGGGGCAGGTCTAGCTCTCACTTTGCCCTTGCCCTGTCCTGAGATAACCCTAGCTGCCTCAGCAATTCAGTCAGCTGGGAGAGTGGGAGCAGCTCTTGCCATAGCAATAACCACTTCCAGAACAGCAGCGCCTTTCCTTGCAGTCGAAACATACGTCAGAATGACTCTGGCAGCAGGCTGTTGATGCTCAGGGGAGGCCCCCTTCCTGCCTCTTGATGTTATAGGGCCTGAGGGAACAGCTGGAGGGTCAACATTCATGGAATTGCCACCACCCGCTGAGGGATGAGTTCCAGACAGTGCACCACCTGAGGTTGAGGTGCCAGGAACACTGGCTGGTTGTTGTTGAGGAAGTCGAACTGTCAAGTCTTCTCCCTGTGCAGCGAAGTCCAGAAGTAGACTGTCAATGTGGTCTGCAATCCTCATAGCATTCCTCCTAATGCCACTGAGGTTGATGGAAATGGGGGTGGTCCCCGGATGTTCAGTGTGGGTGTAGATCCAAGTGCGAATCATATTGAGGGCTGGCAAAATCACTCTTAAATTCTCTGACATATTGGAGGGACCCTCCAACATGTTAAGCACCAGAGGCTGAGCCAACATCTCTAAAACATCTCCCATCTCCTGATCTCCATGACTAGGGGCACCAGTAGACGAGGCAGGGGGGCTTGACCTGCTGATAGGACGAGCAGTAGAGGACGAGCCAGATTCTTCCCTGATCACTGACAATGACCTGGAGCGAGTCTGGCTGGGTATTTGGACATTATACTCGAGACATGTAAATTTACTTTTGATGTCCTGTTTATTCAAGAGCCTCCTTGGAGGCTTATTAGACATGCACCTTCAGCCAAAAACCCATTGGGGGAAGCAGTTGTTGGGATGCCCAACCACCCTGATTGGAATGTTGCAGTTCACCACTGAACAGACGATGGGGAACGACCTCATGTCATGGCGTACATGTCCAAACATATTGCCATGTTGCGACCATCCACCCGATTTGACATTATTGATGATCAGGACATAATCATTCTTTCTGTCACAACTAAGTCAGGCACCTCTAATCTGCTTAATGTGTACTCTGACGAGAATGGCACTGCTATCAGGAAACTGACGGGGGTGTCAGACAGAATCCCAGAACTCTCCTATATGGGGGGAGACTTCAATTGTCACTCTTCCATTTGGGACTCCTCATATGAGGGACACCCAAAAGGAAGGGCCGAGGAGCTGCTGTCATTGGCAGCTTGTGGTGAAGTGCCAGTAGTGAACACACAGAGACTGGAGCTGAGGCTCGACAGTCGAAGACTAGTCCCAATGACAAAGAGGATCAATACAACCCAGTATCCTACAGAGTACAAATATGCACCTAGTCCCAATGACAAAGAGGTCAAGATGGGGGACTAGGTGACAAGTCGTCCTATATATACTACCTAGCATGTGACCTATGATGTCGTGACCTGGTGTCATGTGGAAACAGATAGAACATAGTGGAAGGTGACAGAAAGCAGTGGAATGAAAATAGACTCAAGAGATGAAACAAGGATAATATCGTGTATTGTGGAGAAAGGAAAAGAGACCATAGGAAAATAAGAATAGTACACACTTTGTGACACAGCTACTCTTGGACTTGGACTGTCAGATGTTGAAAATCCCGGTTCGACGTTTATCCCGCATGTGCAAGGGCCTAGATCTTCAGTCTTGGACCTCGTGTTTGTTGCATCTGATGAAGTGCTCTTGACTCGGTCGAGACGTGAAATTGATCTCAGGGAGCCATCAGACCATGTTCCGGTCTCGGTCGTCCTAGACCTGGGGTGTTCCCCCCTAGTCAAAATCTGGACCCTCCCTAAGAGAGGGGAACAAGAGGCACAGTTCCTTGAAAACCTTTCTGATGGGTTGGTGGCCTTAGGGGCACAGCCTGTAGATACCCTGGAGCTTCTATCCAAAGCAGTGGAAATATTCAGAAATCATGTCCACGAGGCTTGGGACTTATATTCCAAGAGATCTCAGATTATGCAGAAGTTGAAGCCATGGTGGAACCAGGGGTGCACTGACGCCCTGGAGGGATACTGTGAGTGCCCATCCCGGGAATCCTGGGGTGAATTCCGGAAGGTTGTTAAATCTTCCAAAAGGATGTTCTTTAATGAGAGGATCAAGGAAATTGCTACTACCAATGCTAGACCATGGGATCTTATGTCTTGGATTTAGCAGAGAAAACTACCTCCTACAAATGCGATCTTCTTTAAGGGTGAACAGTGTAGGATGCTTGATAACCTGTGGAGTGCTCTCCATGGGACTTACAATGCCACAGCTGAGAGGGAAGTAGACCTCTCGTTCTTAGATGACCTAGAGCCCTCTTTTGAGAGAGACTGGGTTAGATTCAGTGCGCTTGAGTTGAGGGATGCGCTTAGTTCGTGTTCCAACCACTCGGTGCTGGGGCCCAACCATGTAACGTAGTCGTTCCTCAAACATGTCATGTCTCACAAGGAGTATGAGGATGGGATTCTTTGAGTAGCTGATGCCTGTATTAGTACCAGACATTGGCCTTCTCATTTTAAGGAGTCAGTCACAGTTATTATTCCCAAGCCGGGGAAGATCTCCTATGATATGCCTAAGTCTTTTAGGCCAATTGTGCTCCTCAATACTCTGGGGAAACTTATCAAGAAGATGACATCCAATCATCTTCAATTTGACATGGTCAAGTATGACTTAGTCCACCCTAACCAATTTGGAGGTGTTTGGCAACATTCCACCAAAGATGCGGGAGCTTATCTTACCCATCTTGTACAAGCGGGGTGGGCGAAGGGGTTGAAAACTAGCATGGTGGCGTTTGACATTGCGCAGTTCTTCCTGTCTTTAAACCATGAAGTGCTATTGAGGTTCATGGAATTTCAAGGGTTATCTAAGTGCCTTAGAGAATTCTTTTCATCATACCTGGTTGGAAGGAGCACTGTTTATAAGTGGGGCCTATTTGAATCAGGTTTATTCAAAGCAGAGGTGGGGGTTGGACAGGGATCTGCCCTTTCCCCAGTTCTGTCAGCTTTATATGTTGCACCAATTATGAAGGTGTATGAACAAACGGTGAGGAGTGTTGGCCTTAAAACCATCCTCTTGTCTTATGTCGATGATGGTACTGTGGCCACACAGTCTAAGTCGTTAGACGACAACTGCCACACACTTGTGAGATCATATGGGTTCCTCCATGCACTCTTCGAAATGGCGGGGTTAGTTCTCGAACATGGAAAAACAGAGGCTTTCCACTTCACTAGGTCCAATGATGGATATCTTCCTTCATTGGATCTTAAGTTTGCCCCATTTACTGGGGGCACTCCACTTACCCCAAAACTTATTTGGAGGTACTTGGGTTTCTTTTTTGATTGTAAACTCTTGTTTAAGGAACACGTTAAATTCTACGCTGCCAAATTCCTCACTACCGTTATGGCTATGAGGATGCTTGGTAACTCTTCGAGGGGCATTACTGCCCTTCAGAAAAGACTCCTCTATCAATCCTGCATGGTGCCTATTGCCACGTATGGGTATCAGTTATGGTTTTTCCAGGGATCTAAGAGTAAGGGTACTCTAAAGATCCTCACATCAATGCAGCATAAAGCTGCCCTGTGGGTTACAGGTGCATTTCGCACTTCTCCTACAGGGGGCATTGAGGCCCTTGTGGGCCTCATGCCCATTGATCTACACCTTAAAAGGATGGCTGCAAGGGCCAATCTTCGGGTACACACTCTGACAAGTACTCACCCCACTCGTTCCTTGCTCCCTAGGAGCTTGTCAAAGACAGTGCTCCCACATCCTCTATCGTTTGCCAACCTGCCTGTTTCTATGGGTAGGAAGGTAAATGGTCCTATCGCTGATGCAGCTAAGACTGCATTGGATTGGAGAACGGGTCTGAGATATTTTCTTGGATCAAATTTCCTTTGACAAATGTCGACAGAGGAAGCCTGATGAGGAGGCCTCTGAGGATGACGACAGAGTATCACACCTAGACGACCTCTATCTAGAGTGTTGCGAGGATCATCGCACAGTGTCAGTTGCCACCGATGCCACTGTTCCCCCCACATCGAGACACCAAGCAGTGTCTGGATATGGGATATACATCCAGGGCAAACTTATGCATCGTGCTAGGTTTGCCTCAGGTAGAGTCACTGCTCCGGATGTGGAGCTTACCTCCATACAATTTGTGGTGGAATACCTCATCATGAGGAAATTCGACTGTGACCATATTGTTTTATTCACCGATTCTATCGCTGCTGCAAAGAAGTCAGTGGATCCTTCTATACACTCAGGCCAGGGGGATTCCCTGGCTGTCTGTAGAAATCTGATGGCCTGGTTATCTGGTTCTGCTGAATGCTCTATTCTCTTTGTGGAAGTCCCCTCTAAAGCAGAGTGGGGCATCCACTTTGAAGTTCACCAGTTTGTTAGAGACCTGCTCTCAATAAGGGTTGGTCCCACAATGATCACCTCACTTGATTATCTCAGAAAGCAAGCAACATCGTTATGTCAGGATGCGTGGGTGTCACACTTTCAGCACTTGTCTTACCAAGGATCTCAGTTCCTTGAGATGAAGGGCCTTCAAGGCAAAACGCTGCAACCATTGTACATCAAAGGGGGTACGTGGTTGTCAAAACTTGGTGACTCTGTTGCTCTTACTGTGAGGGCTGTCAGGTGCATCACAAATCATGCTCTGGTAGGTGAGTACTACCAGAGGTTTAATATTCCAAATGCCACACACCTGTGTATGTGTTGGTCTGTGGAGGGGTCTTGGTCTGCTGTGGTTCAAACATGGACTCACATCCTACATCACTGCCCTGATGTAAAACATTCCAAGAACATCAACTATGTCATTGGGCTTGCTCAGTTCTTGAAGAAGAATCCTTGGGTGTTCGCCTTCAGTGATCTAGCCCCTTGGGCTGGTGTCAGATAAGTTCGTTGGGACCCAGCATAGGTGCCCATCAGACCCTTCAGGGTGGTGTGGGGTGTGCAGACAGGCATAGGCTGCATGTCGGTAAAGGGGTGTGGCACTAGGGTGCACTGGTCCCCGATGATACTCTTCTTTTCACTGGAGCATTTTAGTATGCTCTGGACTTTCTGTTCCCCGGTTAAGGGTGGGGGACCTTTATTACAAGTTGCTGGAGGTTGAATTCTGGTAGTCTATTGGCATACTCAGTTCCTCATTTGTATGTAGATAGTATTGCTGGGTCCAGTAAAACGTCTAAGATGGGGGTAAGGGTGAAGTGTGTGATATATAAGTCCTAGCACTGTAAAGTACTACAGCAAGAATCCTAAAACTACAGAAAACACCAAACAAATCACTCTTGAGGTCTAGCGTATTGTTATGCGAGAGCTGGTTCGACGTTGATCGAAGGTTCCATGAGTAGCTAACTCAAGAACAAAATATCAAGTGTGGAACTGGGTCTTGGATGACTTTCAGATTCTATACTATGCTCTGAAGGGGTTCAGAAGCAGAGGGAAACACTATCAGTAGGTAGGTAGGTGATGGGATGTAAGTAGCAGCAGCCAGAGACACGCCAATCGCAACTCAGGTACTTTAGACTCACAAAGAACAGCTTCAGAAGGTTGACAGGCCCAGCAGCTAAGTCAAACACTACTTCAGAAGTTCAACAGAACAGACAGACAGACAGACAGACAGTGAGTTTTGGTCCCCAATGGACTTCCACTCCAGACAGACAAACAGTTGCTTTGTCCCAGCGGACTTAGCAAATCAGTTCAGACAGTCAGACAGTTCAGTTAAACAGTCAGGTGTTGTCAAATCTACCAAGTCGGTTAAGACTGGTCTCGTTTCTATTCTCGTGTCTCTCTCTATAGAAGTTCCCTGCTTACTACTGCCCTTGTGGTACAGCAGCAAGACTGGGTGGGTAACTTGGAGCTTTCCTGACAAAAGCCCCAGCCCTTATATACTGTCTACCTAATTATTATACCTGAATCTGTATCTAAACATATATCCGTCCTTATCGATGGTCATCTAGTCTGAATCAGTACCTAACTAAGATTAACAGAGAGAGTTTTGACATTATTCTCTGCTGTTTTGCCCAGAAGTTGGATGTAGAAATTAATATCCTCCTTCTCGATTATTCAGCATTTGTTATTCCTGTTTCCAGGGTGGTCCCCTGGGTTCTATACAGTTCCGGAGCAGGTTGTTCTTTCGCTCCAGACCCTATATGCTCCCGCACAGATGGTTCAATTCCATCCTCAATTCCGAACCTCTGACTAAAGCCTGAAGTTCCTCATTTGTCCCCACAGTTGTGAGTCCGTTCTCTAATCTTATACTACCGTTATTCCTACTTCAGAAGACAAAACTGAGTGCTCAGAAGTAGACAGTAGACCTGACTACTGACCAGTTAGGTCGTAGGTATCCACACCCTCAGTTAGGATGTACTCCATAATTCTGAAGTTGATCAGCTTCCATTAGGATGACAGGTGAGTTAGCCTGTCCCTGTCGGTCTAGGCGATTCTTCCTTTTCTTTTGATACTAGTTCAGAACTTTTGTTCTGTATTCAACACCTCCTAAGTAGCCTTTCTTGAAATACCTCAGTACAAGTTTCCAGCCACCTTATCGGTGTTCTCCATGTTCTAATCAGCGGCATCTACTACCCGACTGATTTCTAAGCTCCAGTAGACTGGTGCTGAAGGTCAGATCCTAGCTCCGAAACTCAGGTCCAAGGTCTGCCAGCCAGGCACCTGCAGTAGTCATGTCGGATGACCTCTGGAAGTGACTTCTGCCCCTTCCCTCATGATTCTGAAGTGGTCTTTGCCATCTTCCTAAGTTCAGAATTCGTTGTTATTCGTGTTAAGTCCGTTCAGAACTTCCCACTCTCTTTAGCAGTAGTTTTATCTCATCGATACTACCCTTGGTATGGTTCTACATGCTTCCGTAGCTATCCTTTGTGTATCACCAATGATAGCATAGGCTCAGAAGGCTTCCTACATGTTTTGGAAGTTGTTAACCCTCAGTTCTGTGGAATTCCATACTATAGTGTTTACTTCTGAACATGTGTAACATGTTTCCGAAGGTGAGTCCTTTTACTAGCAGCTTGGGCCTCACTCTAGTACTTTAATATTCCTTGGTTCTCATAACAATAATAGGTTATTATTACTCCAAAACTGCCAAAATGTGGAGAAATAGGTGAATTCTCTAAAACAGCCGCAACACCAGACTGTGATTGGGCACTGGAATAAAAATGGCAGAATAAAAAATAAAAATAAAAAAAAAGTCTTGCTGGGCGCAGTGGAATGGTACCAACCATGGACATTGGGACCAAGAACAGACGCTGACGGCAATGACAACAAAGCTTGAGACTCCTCTGGAGGGGAGAAAACTGCCCTAGAAGCTGGGGGGCAGAACCTGATTTTTTTTTGTTTTTTTTTTTTTTTTTTTTTTTTAAATCTGCCATTTTTACCCCAGTGCCCGATCACAGTCCAGCCCCAGCATTCTACCTACATACAAACAGAGTCCTAAGTATGCTAGTATCATGCCAGACAACATTTGTTACCTCCCAAATAAAGGTCCCCCGCCCATAACCAGAGAACAGACAGCCCTGTCCACAGAAGAGTGTCCAGGAAATTAGATGTCCACCCCAGGGCCCAGCACACTCTAGTGCCTCGCCCCTTTACCGACACATGGCCTATGCCCGGCTGCACACCCCGCACCACCCCTAAGGGTCTGACAGACACCTATGTCAGGCCCCAAAGTTTTCATCCGACACCAGCTCAAGGAGCTGGATTGCTGAAGGAGAACACCCTGGGGTTCTTCTTCAAGAACTGAGCAAGACCAACAACATAGTCAATGTTCTTGGAATGTTTTACATCTGGGCAGTGATGTAGAATATGAGTCCATGTCTGGATGACAGCAGACTGAGAGTTCTCCGCTGACCAACATGTACAGAGACTGTGAAGTATTCGGAATATTAAATCTATAGTAGTACTTGCCTACCAGAGCATGATTAGTGATGCACCTGACAGCCCTTGCAGTGAGAGCGACAGAGTCACCAAGTTTTGGCAACCACATACCTCCTTTGATGTATGATGGTTGGAGAGGTTTTCCTTGAAGGCCCTTCATCTCAAGAAACTGAGATCCTCGGTAAGAAGTGTGTTGAAAGTGTGACACCCACACATCCTGACATGAAGACGTTGCTTGTTTGCGCTAGTAGTCAAGTGAGGTGGTAGTTGTGGGGCCCACCCTAATAGAGGGCAGGTCTCTGACAAACCGATGAGTATCGAAGTGGATGCCCCACTCCGCTTTGGAGGGGACTTCCACAAAGAGGATGGAACAATCAATGGACTCAGATAACCAAGCCATCAGATTTCTACAGACAGCCAAAGAATCCCCCTGGCCTGAATGTATGGAAGGATCCACCGATCTCTTCGCTGCAGCGATAGAATCCATAAATAAAACAATACACTCACAATCAAACTTCCTCAAAATGAGGTACTCAACTGCAAACCATATAGCAGTAAGCTCCACATCTGGAGCTGTGACATGCCCAGAGGCAAACCTAGATTGATGCCTAAGCTTGCCTTGAACGTATGTACCGTATCCTGACACTGCTTGGTGTCTAGATGTGGGGGGTACGGTGGCATCAGTCACAACTGACACTGTCTGAGGGTCCTGGCGACACTCCGAGTAGAGTTCATCCAGGTGGGTAACTCTGTTGTCATCCTCAGAGGCCTCCTCATCTGGCTTCCTCCTAGGACGTTCATCAAAGGTGATTTGATCCAAGAAGAGATCTTGGACCCGTTCTCCAGGTCTGGCCAAGTCATTTGAATAGTCGAACAGCTCTGTAGATTCCAACGCAGATTTCACTATGTCAGCGATAGGCCCATGTACTTTTCTACCTGTATCAACTGGTAGGTTTGCAAATAATAGAGGATGTGGAAGTGCTGTCTTAGACATGTTCAGCGTAAGGAGCGACTGAGTAGGATGGGTACTCGTCATCATGTGTACACGAAGATTGGCCCTAGTGGCCATCTTTTTGAGACGCAAATCGATGGGCATGAGACCCACCAAAGCCTCAACACCCCCCATAGGAGAAGTGCAAAATGCACCTGTAATCCATAGGGCAGCCTTATGCTGCATCGAGTTCAGGGTCTTGAGAGTACCTTTATTCCTACACCTTTGGAAAAACCATAATCGGTAACTGTATGTGGCAATAGGGACCACACACAACCAATACAGGAGATGCTTTTGAAGGGCAGTGATGCCTCTCAAGGAGTTACCTAGCATCCTCATAGCCATTACAGTCGTGAGGGACTTGGTAGTGTAGAACTTTATGTGCTCCTTAAAAAGGAGTTTATGATTCAGGGTCAAGCATTGGTGGTAGCAATTTCCTTGATCCAATCATCAAAGAATACGTGTTTAGAGGATTTAACAACCCTCCAGAACTGGATTCCTGAGATGGACTCCCATGATAGAGCTCAAGGCCATCAGTGCACCCCTGGTTCCACCACAGTTTAGATTTGCATGTGATTCGGGACCTTTTAGAACAGGAGTCCCATGCCGCACGAATATGATTCCCAAATAACTCCACCGCTAGGGTGAGCAACTCAGGAGATTCCATGTCTTGACTAGCAAACATAGCCAGTCCATCAGATAGATGCTCAAGGAATAAGGCCTCTTGGTCACCCCCCTTGGGGAGGGTTCAGATTTCAACCAGAGGGGAGCACCCCAGGTCTAGGATGATCAAGACTGGGATGTGGTCTGACAATCCTTTGAGGTCGACTTCACGTTTCAACTTAGTCAAAAGCACTTCATCAGATATTACAAATACCAGGTCTAGAACAGACAATCTAGACCCTTGTGTCCACAGAATAAATGTGGGCCCAGGGTTTTCAAACTCTGAGCACCCTAGTCCGAGGCTGGCCACTAATAAAAGCAGTTCCTTGGCCCATCCTCTAGGACTCCCCTGGTATGAGGGGTCCCATTTGGACAAGTGGCAATTGAAATCTCCTCCCATATAGGAGAGTTCCGGAATATGGTCCAACACAGCCATCAGTTTCCTGATAGCCGTGCTGTTCTCATCAGAGTAAATGTTAAGGAGATGAGACGTACCTGATTTAGAAGTGAGGGAGAGAATAAGAATATCCCAGTCATTGATGACGTCAAACTGGGTAGATGACGTGGCAATATGTTTTGACACATATGCTGCGATGCGGAGTCTTTCCCCTTCATCAGTCCAGTGTCTAACTGCAATGGTCCAATCAGAGTGGTTTGGCATCCCTACAACTGCCTCCCCTGAGGAGTTTTTGGCTGAAGGGGCACGTCTTACAAGTCTCGAGGGAGGCTCTTGGATGAAAACAACATCATAATCTATTTTACACATCTCAAGGAGCACGTCCAAATACATATAGTTTTTTGCAATGTTAAAACTAAGCACCCTGATCCTGTCATCCAGCATTAAGCTATGTTGAGGGGGTGAGTGGAATGCCTTGTAGTGGCACAAGCACTATGTACCTCAGCATATTTAGCATCGATCCAAGTCCAATCAAAGTGGTGTCACCAGAACGAGCAGTCCTTTGATAGTGCAGAATGCCTGCCCCTACATGTTGGGGCATATGGGTTGGTGAGGGCAGTCCTTACCTGCCTCAGTGGGGGGGACTGGAGGATCTGCCTTCAGTTTTCCTTTGCAACATGCCAACACCAAATGATGTTCATCATTCATGTGTGGGCCCAAGCAGCAGGGGCACCTAAACTGTGGGGCCCTGCACACATTAATAGAGTGACCCCATCTGCAACAATGAGTGCACATGGGGGTGCCTGGGTTGGCCATAGTCGGCCTGATGTAGCAGACTCTTCCAAACATATGGATTTGTCCATCGATCGCTCGCTTCACCCTGGACCCTGCCTGTGAGTCCCAGATGTTGAAGTAGACCGTGGCAGTTGTACTCTTTGCAGAATTACGAACCACCTGAGGGGGGCCTGTTAGGACCAGTAGATCTTCGTGGAGGGGGGGAGTGCCTAAATTGGTCACAAACCTCCTCCGCTGTGATAACACTTTTGGGATCACCCATCTGCTTATGATATGGGACATCCAGAACTCTAAGGTAGGATGTCGACGCTGGGGCACCTATCCAGAAAGAGTAATTACCTCTTCTGTCTTGTGGTAGTAGTTCCCGGATTCGATCACAAATGATCTCTACCTCCATCTTGATTGCCACTGCAGAGGTGGAGAGAGACCAGCTGTCATAGGCTAGTTTGGTAGACTCGACTTTGAGATGTCTGCCCCCATTCCTAAGGGCAGCACTCACTGACGCAGAGACAATGGCAAGGTTCATAGGGGGAATTCCACGTTCCTTGTCAAAACTAACGAGGACCTGTCTCTGACTAGGCCCTGATGTTGTGAAATTTGGGCTGGGCTGGGCTTTAGCTTTGCCCTTGCCCTGTCCCATGATAACACAACCTGCCTCCACAATACGGCTCGCAGAAAGGGATGGATCTGCCCTTGCCATAGCAATGACAGCCTCAGGTACAGCAGCGCCTTTCCGAGCAGCTGAAGCATAACCCTGGCAGCAGGTCAACGAGGTCTGGTTGACCTGTCGACGTTAGGGGGAGGCCCCCTACCTAAAACAGCCCCTCTCTTAGCAGGACCTGAAGAAACAGCTAGGGGGTCAACGTTCATGGAATTGCCTGCAGCAGCTGGGGGATGAGAAGCCAATGATGAGGAACCACCAGCATTTGAGGGGCCAGGAACCCTGGCTAAAGTACCCTGTTGTTCTTCTTCTCACACCTGGCGCTGATTGTCAAACGTAACATGAATGGTGTTGTCCCCTCCTGGATTGAGGGAATTGATGTGATTGATGATGGCACCAGCATTTCGTCTAATGTCGTCAAGGCCAATAGAGAATGGAGAACTCCCTTCTCTGGAGGATTGGAGAAAGATCCATTTCTCCAAAGTGTCGAAAGATTGTAGAATAGCCCTAATATCCACCTGCAGGCCCTTCCCACCCCCAAACCTGGACAGCTCAAGTGGAACTGCTACAGCCTCAGAAACACTCTCCATCTCTTGATCCCCAGCATCACTCTGGGTGTTGGAAACAGAGGCAGGTGAGCTTGCCCTACTGTGACAGCAAGTCATAGATGTCGAGTTGCTCTCCTCCCTGACTACTGAGGTAGATCTTGAACGAGACTGACTTGGAACAGCAGATTGATACCAACTACGTGCTTCAGGACCGGGACCAGATGATGAGCCTCCAGGGATTGAAGACGATCGTTGAGAGTCCTCAGGAGGAGAAAATACTCTTGAGGTGGGAGGGGTGGAACCTGATGACCTGACAGCCACAGCAGAGGCAGAAGAACTCCTGCCCAAACCATGACCCCTTGGAGGTCTTCCTGGCTTGGAAGACATTGACTATGTTGATTTTGGTTGGTACTTTGTAAGTGTTCTGGCGACCTGCTCGAGGGTAGAGATTTTGCAATAGCAGTTTTCGAAGTTCCCACAGTTGGTGGTCGTGGTACCTGGTGTGTCTCCAGTAAAGGGGGCAAATTTAAGATCTAGTGATGGGAGGTACCCATCATTAGACCTTGTGAAATGGAAGGCTTCTGTCTTTCCATGTTCCAACACCAACCCCGCCATGTCAAACAGAGCATGGAGAAACCCATACGACTGTATAAGAGTGCAACAGTTGTCGTCGAGAGACTTGGACTGTGCAGTCACTATGCCATTGTCAACATATGACAGGAGAGTAGTTTTCAGGCCCACTCCCCTAGCTGTTTGTTCATATGCCTTCATAATAGGTGCCACGTATAATGCAAACAGAACTGGGGACAGAGCAGAACCCTGCTCTACACCCACCTCCACCTTAAAAAGCTCTGATTCAAAAGGTCCCCACTTGTAAGCAGTGCTTCTCCTGACCAGGTATGATGAAAAGAAATTCCTGAGGGGAACAGGAAATCCTTGAAATTCCATGAACCTTAGAAGGGCCTCATGGTTTAGGGAAGGGAAGAATTGTGCCATGTCAAATGCCACAACACTAGTCTTCAAACCTTTAGCCTACCCCGCTCGAACAAGGTGGGTGAGATATGCCCCCACATCATACCTGGTCAGGAGAAGCACTGCTTACAAGTGGGGCCCATTCTCGCCAGGATTATTCAAGGCTGAAGTTGGGGTTTTTTTTTTTTTTTAAATTCTGCCATTTTTACCCCGGTGCCCGATCGCAGTCTGGCCCCAGCATTCTACCTACATACAAACAATGTGCTAAGTATGCTAGTATTATGCCAGATAACATCGTCAACTCCTCCCACCTAAAGGTCCCCCACCTGTAGCTGGAGAACAGATAGCCCTGTTCACAACTAAGTGCACAGGAAGAAAGATGTCCACCCCAGGGCCCAGCGCACCCTAGTGCCATGCCCCTTTACCAACACACAGCCTATACCCGGCTGCACATCCTGCACCACCCTGAAGGGTCTGATGGGCACCTATGCTGGGCCCCAGGGGTTTTCATCCGACACTGGCCTGAGGGGCCGGATCTCTGAAGGCAAATGCCCGAGGGTTTTTCTTCAAGAACGCAGCAAGTCCAACAATATAATCAATGTGCTTGGAGTGTTTTACGTCAGGGCAGTGATGTAGAATATGGGTATGTGTCTGAACGACGGCAGATCGAGAACCTTCTGCTGACCAACACATACAGAGACATGTGGCATTTGGAATATTGAATCTCTGGTAGTACTCACCTACCGGAGCATGATTCGTAATGCACCTGACAGCCCTTGCAGTAAGGGTAACTGAGTCACCAAGTTTTGACAGCCATGTACCTCCTTTGATATATGATGGCTGCAGCGGTTTGCCTTGGAGGCCCTTCATCTCTAAAAATTGAGATCCCTGATAAGAAGTGTGCTGAAAGCGTAAGACCCACGCATCCTGACATGAAGACTGTGATAAAGCGCTGGTAGTGAACACATGAGGACTGGAGCTGAGGCTCGACAGTCAACAACTAGTCCCAATGACAAAGGTGATCAATACAACTCAGTATCCTACAGAGTACAAATACGCACCTAGTCCCAATGACAAAGAGGTCAAGATGGGGGACTAGGTGACAAGTTGTCCTATATATACTACCTGGCATGTGACCTATGATGTTGTGACCTGGTATCATGCGGAAACAGATAGAACATAGTGGAAGGTGACGGAAAGCAATAGAATGAAATAGACTCAAGAGGGGAAACAAGAATAGTATCGTGTATCATGGAGAAAGGAAAAGAGACCATAGGAAAATAAGAGTAGTACACACTTTGTGACAAAGACGTTGCTTGTTTACACTGGTAGTCAAGCAAGGTAACAGTTGTGGGACCCACCCTAACCAAGGATAGGTCTCTAACAAACTGATGAGCTTCAAAGTGGATGCCCCACTTCGATTTGGAGGGAACTTCCACAAAGAGAATGGACCGTTTGACGGACTCGGACAGCCAAGCCATCAGATTTCTACACATGACCAGAGAGTCCCCTTGGCCCGAATGTATAGAAGGATCCACCAATTTCTTTGCAGCCGCAATGGAGTCGGTGAATAAAACGATGCAATCGCATTTGATTCTCCTCATAATGAGGTATTCAACTGCAAATCGTATAGCAGTGAGCTCCGCATCTGGGGCTGTAACTCTTCCCGAGGCAAACCTAGCTCTATGTCTAAGTTTGCCTTAGATGTAAATCCCGTATCCCGACACTGCCTGGTGCCTAGACGTAGGGGGAACAGTAGCATCAGTAGCAACCGACACTGTGCATTGATCCTTGCGACACTCTAGATAGAGGTCATCGAGGTAAGATAATCTGTCATCATCCTCAGAAGCTTCCTCATCAGGCCTCTTCTAGGGGTGTTCGTCAAAGGAAATTTGATCCAAGAAAATATCTCAAACCCGTTCTCCAGGTCTGGCCAAATCATCTGAATAGTCGAACAATTCTGTAGTATCTAATGCAGTTTTGGCTGCATCAGCGATGGGGCCCTTTACCTTCCTACCTATAAACACAGGCAGATTGGCAAATGACAGAGGATGTGGGAGTGCTGTCTTCGACAAGCTCCTAGGGAGCAGAGAACGAGTGGGATGAGTATTCATCAAAGTGTGTACCTGAAGATTGGCTCTTGTGGCCGTCTTCTTAAGGTGTAGGTCAATGGGCATGAGGCCTGCAGGACCTCAACCCCCCCTGTAGGGGAAGTGTGAAATGCACCCGTGACCCACAGGGCAGCTTTACGCTGCATTGAGTTGAGGATTCTAAGAGTACCCTTATTCCTAGAACCCTGGAAATACTATACCCGATACCCATACATGGCGATAGGCATATGAGCAAACGGCAAGAGGGGTGGGCCTCAAAACCACCCTTCTCTCCTATGTGGACAATGGTACTGTTGCAGCACAGTCCAGGTCACTTGACGACAACTGTTGCACCCTCATAAGATTGTATGGGTTTCTCCATGCCCTCTTCGAGATGGTGGAGTTGGTACTTGAGCATGGAAAGACCGAAGTCTTCCACTTCACTAGATCCAACAATGGATATCTCCCATCGTTAGACCTCAAATTTGCCCCATATACGGGGAACACCCCACCTCGATGTAGCGTAAAGCTGCTCTGTGGGTCACAGGTGCGTTTTGCACTTCTCCCACAGGTGGAGTTGAGGCCCTAGCTGGCCTTATCCCTATCAATCTACACCTCAAGAAGATGGCAGCTAGAGCCAATCTCAGAACGCACACCCTGACAAGTACTCACCCTACTCGATCTTTACTTCCACGGAATCTGTCAAAGATGGCACTCCCGCATCCCTTATCATTTGTGAACTTACCTGTCAACACAGGGAAGAAGGTAAATGGACCTATCACTGACATGGCTAAGACTGCGTTCGACACCACAGAATTGTTTGATTATTTGAACAATTTGGCCAGGCCTGGAGAACGGGTCCAAGATTGATTCTTGGATCAAATCATCTTTGACGAATGTCCCCGGAGAAAGCCCAATGAAGAGGCCTCTGAGGATGACGACAGAGTATCCCACTTAGACGAACTCTATTTAGAGTGTCATAGAGACCCTTGTATGGTGTCAATAGCTACTGACACCACAGTACCACCCACCTCCAGGCACCAGGCTGTGTCTGGTTATGGTATATACACTAGAGACAAACTTAGACATTGTGCTAGGTTTGCATCTGGGAGAGTCACTGCTCCAGATGCAGAGCTTACTGCCGTTAGATTTGCAGTGGACTACCTCATCATGAGGAAATTCGACTGCAATCGAATCGTTCTCTTCACTGACTCCATTGTTGCTGCAAAAAGGTCAGTTGACCCCTCCATACACTCAGGCCAGGCTGACTCCCTGGTAGTGTGTAGACACCTCATGGCTTGGTTATCTGAGTCCATGGATTGATCCATCCTCTTTGTTGAAGTTCCCTCCAAGGCAGAGTGGAGCATTCACTTTGAAGCTTATCAGTTCGTTAGGGACTTGCCCTTAGTCAGGGTTGGTCCAGCGACAGTTACTTCATTAGACTACCTGCGAAAGCAGGCAACGTCATCGTGTCAGGATGTGTGGGTTTCACACTTCCAGCACTCTTCCTACCAAGGATCTCAGTTTTCAGAGATGAAGGGCTCTCAAGGCAAACGTTCAGACATGGACCCATATCCTACATCATTGCCCTGATGTAAAACACTCCAAGCACATCGACTATGTTGTTGGACTTGCTGCGTTCTTGAAGAAAAACCCTCAGGCATTTTCCTTTGGTGATTCAGCCCCTTGGGCTGGTATCGGATGAAAACCTTGGGGCCCAGTATAGGTGTCTGTCAGACCCTTCAGAGTGGTGCAGGGTGTGCAGCCAGGTATAGGCCATGTGTCGGTAAAGGGGGTGGACATCTCATCTCTTCAACACTTTGCTGTGTTGGAGGCTTTCTGTTCTCTGGTCTAGGGCAGGGGACCTTTATAACTGAGTGGTAGGGGAATTCTGGTAAATTACTAGTGTACTTAGCACATTGTCTGTATGTAGGTAAAATACCAGGTCCAGACTGTGATTGGGCACCAGAATAAAAATGGCAGATTAAAAAAAAAAGGTGCGTATTTGTACTTTGTAGAGTACTGGGTAGTATTGATCGTCTTTGTCTTGGGACTAGTCATCAACTGTCGAGCCTCTGCTCCAGTCTCTATATGTTCACTACCAGTGCTTTACCACAGATTCTTCCCTGATCACCAAAGGCGACCTAGAGTGAACTTGACTTGGCACAGTGGACTGGTACTGAATTCTAGCTTCGGGACCAAGGGCTGACAACGATGAACCTCCAGATGAGGGTGATGGTTGTGAGGATTCCACTAGAGGAGAAGAAACAGCTCTGGTAGATGGGGGTGCAGAACCTGATGATCTGGCAGCTGCAGCTGAAGCAGAAGAGCTCCTGCCTGAACTGCGGCCCCTTGGGGGTCCTCCTGAGTTGGAAGACATTGACTATGTCTGTTTTTGTTGGTACTTTGTAAGGGAAACAGCGACCTGCTTGAGGGTAGAGATTTTGCGTTTGCAGTTTTTGAAGTTCCTATGGTTGGTGGTCATGGTACCTGGAAGAGGAAGGCTGTGGGGGAGGGCTGTTAGATGCATCACTAATCATGCTCCAGTAGGCAAGTACTACCAGAGGTTTAATATTCCAAATGCCACACATCTTTGTACATGTTGGTCAGCAGAAGGCTCTCGGTCTACTGTTGTTCAGACACAGAATCATATCTTACATCACTGCCCTGATGTCAAACATTCCAAGCACATTGACTATGTCATTGGGCTTGCTGCGTTCTTGAAGAAAAACCCTCATGTGTTTTCCTTCAGAGATTCAGCCCCTCAGGCTGGTATTGGATGAAAACCTTGGGACCCAGCATAGGTGCCCATCAGACCCTTTGGGGTGGTGGAGGGTGTGCAGCTGGGCATAGGCCATGTGCCGGTAAAGGGGCGTGGCACTAGGGTGTGTCGGGTCCTGAGGTGGACATCTTACCTCCTGGACACTTGGATGTGTCTAGGGCTTTCTGTTCTCTGGTCTAGGGTGGGGGACCTTTATAAATGAGTGGTAGAAGAATTCTGGCATAACACTGGCATACCTAGTTCTTCATTTGTATGTAGGTAGACTGCCAGGTCCAGACTGTAATCGGGTACTGGAATAAAAATGGAAGATTTTTTAAAAAAAGCCACCATCTACTTCATCTAATCGATATCATAGAACACTATCTAACTGGGAAGCAACACCTGCACCAGTTCTGAGTACATCTAACTCTCCAGCACCCTCTATAGATGAGCTTACTTTTTGTCAGTCAGTACCACAGAGTTATTCCACCCAATTACACAATATATTTGAGGAAGACGAATCTATAGACCTTCCTACCTGTATACTGTACTGAGAATCACCTGAAATCAGAGCTCTAAAACGTAAGCCTGTGAATGGACCTGCTTTCAATCAATTTAAACACAAACCCATTTGTGTTAGAAGAAATATGAATCCTATAGTTATGTCTGACATTGGAGAAAATAACTATGGCTCTGCCAATAACACTCCTGAACTGGAGGAACGCACTAGTTGAATGCATCTGTCCAATGCTGCCAAAGCCCAGATCAAGGCTGATAAGATGTCTAAAGTCAAGAAGCCATCAGAGCTTAATGATCTCCACCCAGAGGACTATGAACAATGGGAGGAAGAAATGGATTTTGCATACCAAGAAGGAGGTGTTACTGAGACAGATCCTCTATGAACTTTGAAAAGCTATGGAAAAGTATAAATCATCTAAGGGACTGTTCTATGAGGCTTTCCTGAAGGACCTGAAGAGGGAACTAGGTGTAAAAGAATCCAGCTGAGGTTCGACATCTAAGCTAGATAGGATTGTCGAGAAGTATAGACCCATCCAAATGTTGATGAAAGAGTTGACTGTATGAGCATATAACTGAAATTTCCTGCACGAAGCAGACAAGCTGAGAAATGAGCCAGTGTCATGAAGTGCGTACTATTTTACTTTTACCTCCTTACAGTCTCTTTTCCCCTTTACACGATACATCATTCTTGTTTCATCTTTTGACCTTACCTTTTATCTTTGTTCTACTATGTTCCGTTGGTTTCTGCTATGTTCTATCAGTTTCCGCATGACACCTGGTCACGACATTATAGGTCACATGCTGAGTAGTATATATAGGACAACTCGTCACCTAGTCCCCCATCTTGACCTCTTTGTCTTGGGACTAGTTGTTGACTGTCGAGCCTCTGCTCCAGTCTTGGTGTGTTTGCTACCAGCGCTTCACCACATTAGGTCAAGATCCTCTACTGCACAGGCACCCTTCCGATAAGGCTGTCTCTGCAGGCCGTACCGTCCCGCCACATCTCCAACAATCAGCGCATCAAGACCTGACTCTGAAGAAGAATCTGAACAGGAGAAATTTGACTGCTCTGCACTACCACACGTGTATGACGTTACCGACAACGAACACGTACACCTAACCGCCAACAGAGAGTGGACCAGTTGTGATCAGAACCAGTGCCCAAACGCACTTGCAAACTCGATATCCGAACCATACAATTTAATCGACATCAACGGTAGCATTCTCAAATCCAACCGTTTCATCTCCGTACTCCCACCGTTACCACCGTCCCCACTTCCAGTCACCCCCAGTTTATCCAGAACCCCCAGACACTCTAGGCCCAGGTCCCACGTAGGTCGACACTCTAGACCCACATTATGTATCTCACCTGAAGCTTCTCCTGCACCCACATTACTACCTGCACCTCGTGGATCTTCCACACCCCTGCTTATCCCCGCTACCAGTCCCAGAACCATTTCCCCTGCACCAAATCCCATGGTTATTCTCCAAACACTGTCCCTGGAACTACAACCATCTGCCCCACCCCCAATCATGAATAACGAGCAACTTGCCCACCTCCTAAAGGGCCTAAACACCGTTACCAACGCCCTGCTAACGCAGACAACTCGCTCGAAGGATGTCATCAGTAAACCCAAGGCATTCAAGGGAGAGAAGGGCCACAATGCTAGACGATGGCTGAACCAGTTTGATAACTGGGCTAGGGAGCAGTCTGACTTGGTCCACAACGATCTGAAAAAGATCTGAGCAGCCCTGAACCTGATGACCTCCAAGGCCAGTGACTGGGCGAACCAGTTCCTAACCAGGTCAAATGACCCCACCAACGTCAACCCAATCTTCAATGGCAGCTGGGCCGACTTCACCACTGCCTTTAGGGGCCACTTTTCCTCTATCAGTGAGGAGAAGCAGGCACTGGCTGACCTCAGGGTACTGAGGCAAGGACAGAATGAGTCCGTTTCCAACTACGCCCAGACATTCATGGAGCTGGCGAGTCTCACCAAGCTCTCAGACTACGACCAGTGCCAGTACTTCGTAGAGGGACTCACGTTGGAGATGCGAAAGTTGGTAGGATTGGCAGCAGCAGTTGCCATGACAGAGCCAAGGGACCTTAGCGAACTCATCGCTAGGGTGAACAAGTTGGACATCAGCATCAACAATCCAGCTCTGAACATTGGACGAGGAGGTGCTCAAGCACAGGCTAGTGGTGGAGGAGGAAGGGACCCAAACGCCATGGACGTTGACGCCACCTTGACCTCGACCCGGAGGAATGGCACCCAAGAG
Source organism: Marasmius fiardii PR-910 (assembly GCA_014904975.1). NCBI lineage: Eukaryota > Fungi > Basidiomycota > Agaricomycetes > Agaricales > Marasmiaceae > Marasmius > Marasmius fiardii. The sequence continues at coordinate 136,553 of MU127861.1, forward strand.
GAGTTTCTGAGACAAATGAGGAACAGGTGTTTTGGTTGTGGCGGTCTTCACCTCAAAAAGGACTGCAATCGTATACGAGGTGCCACATGCAACTACTGCAAAAGGGTGGGGCATTTAGAACAGGTCTGTCAGGACAAGTTCACAGGAAAGGAGAGGGGAGGAGGGCTAGTTGGAAGATGTCGCCAGATCGCAGCAACCAACATAGAGGAGAACTTCTCCCTTTTCGAGGAAGAAGGGGGTAGTCACCATTCTCTGAACAACCCCATGCCCATCATTGTGTCCACTTCATCCCCAGTGCCCAACAGCTCAACCGCAGCTCTAGATGGCCAAGGACAGCTCACTGCCCAGATCGCTCAGCTCAATAGTCTTCTAGCTGGCCTGAGCTCCATGGTCAACAAACTGCAGGGTTTTTAGGGAGGACGCCCGTCTCAGCCACAACGAGAGCATCCCAGAATCCGACTGTAGTATGCCCTTCTTCGAATTATGACCATATCTCTTCATGTACTATAAACACAACTCACGAATACACGCCATTATCATCACACTTCTGAGTATGCATGAAGATTGAGAATGGGAGATTACAAACGACAACAGCAGCCATGGTGGATAGTGGAGCGACAGGTTTATTTATGAGCAGGAGGTTTGCCAAAGAAAAGAAGTTGCGAAAGCTTTGATTAAAGAAGCCGATATAGGTGTTTAACATTGATGGCACCCCTAACCTGGCTGGCAGTATACAGGAATTTGCACAGCTGGCGATAATGGTGGATGGACATAAGCACTGGGTGGACTTTCTGATTACGGATCTAGGCGAAGAGGATGTGATATTGGGGTTACTGTGGTTGAGACAGTTGAACCCAGAGGTAGACTGGTTGAAAGGGTTGCTATCAATTAAGACCCACAGAGTGACAGTAGAGGACATACCAGATAGGGAAGGAGAAGCAATCGGTGGAACAACTCAGGGTGAAGGGGTACTGGAGGATGTTCAAGACGATGCAGTGAAGGAAACTCCACATCAGGACGAATACAGAGGGGAAGGACAGGAAGAAACGGTACTGGGAGAGGAGGAAAAACAACCGCAACTCTGCATTCTTAAGGCTAACCGAGCACTTCGTCGGAATTGGCTTAGGCAGGGGATTATCAAGGACGTTCAGGAACAGGTTTGGATTGCGGCAGGGTACACTTACTCCCAACAACTTGCAGAAGTGACACAGAAACTCAAGCCGAAGAAGACATTTGAGGAGATGGTCCCTGAGCATTATCGGGAGTACAGCAAGGTCTTCTCAGAACAGGAATCAGAACGGTTGCCAGCACACAAGCCTTGGGATCATGCTATCGAGTTCACCCCTGGGGCCCAGAGTCACTTTGTATGAAGGTCTATCCCATGTCCCTGGTAGAACAGGAAGAACTCGACCAATTTATCGAGGAAAACCTATGGAAAGGATATATCCGACCGTCCAAATCACCTATGGCATCTCCAGTATTCTTCGTAAAGAAGAAAGATGGGAAGCTACAGTTCGTACAAGATTACCGACATCTCAACGAGTTCACAGTCAAAAACTGGACACCACTCCCCTTAGTATCTGATATCGTCAATCGACTCCGTAATGCAAAATACTTCACCAAATTCGACATTAGGTGGGGTTACAACAACATACGAATTAAGGAGGGAGACGAATGGAAGGCAGGATTTGCGACAAATTGAGGACTGTTCGAGCCAACGGTCATGTTCTTTGGTCTTACCAACTCCCCAGCTACGTTCCAGTCCCTAATGAACCTCATCTTTGCGGATCTTATTGCAGCAGGGAAGGTAGCAGTATACCTGGATGACATCCTGATCTTCAGTTCAGACTTATCGGAACATCGTCACATGGTTAAGAAAGTCCTCAAACAGTTACAGCAGAATGATCTATACCTCTGACCTGAGAAGTGTGAGTTTGAGAAAACAGAGGTGGAATATCTGGGTTTGTTGATAAGTGAGGGGAGAATACGTATGGATCCAGTAAAGGTAGCTGCAGTACGAGATTGGGCAATACTGAAATTAGTATGCGATGTTCGTGGATTTTTAGGATTCGCCAACTTCTATAGGTGCTTTATCTGGGATTTCTCAAAGATCGCACACCCACTCAACGACTTAACGTGCAAGGACATTTGGTTTGACTGGGGAACACAGCAACAGGCAGCATTTGAAGAACTATGGACAGCATTTGTCTCCGCACCTATTCTCGCCTTATGGGATCCAGATAAACCAACTCAGATAGAGGTGGATGTGTCTGGCTATGCTACAGGGGGAGCCCTTATGCAGCAGCAGGAAGACGGTACATGGCACCCAGTAGCATACCACTCGGCTTCAATGCAACCAGCAGAAAGGAATTACCAGATCTATGATAGGGAGATGTTGGCAATCATAGAGGCTCTGAAGGACTGGCGTTACTTCTTAGAGGGCCTCCGTGATGAGTTCAAGATCATCTCTGATCATAGTAACTTGGAATATTGGCGAACCGCACAGGACCTCACACGACGCCAAGCTCGCTGGTCCCTCTATCTATCCAGATTTAACTTCCGACTGGTACACCGTGCAGGGAAAAGCAACACTCAGGCTGATGCACCATCGCGAATGTCACATCACCACATTCAAGATCACGAGGACAATCAGCAACAGATTGTGCTTTCCCCTGACCAGTTTCACAAGATAGCAGTCTCTACCCTGGTCAATCCCCTGGAAGGACGGATTCGTCGAATGTCAGAGAAAGAAGCTGAAGTACTGGAAGGATTGAAGAAGCTGAAGGAGGGAGGCCTGAAAAGGTTGGCAAACAGATTACTGGAATGGGAGGAGGACAATGGTTTGGTGTATCATCATAGCAGAGTCTACATACCTCCAGACAAGGAACTGCGACGAGACGTTCTTCGACAGTGTCATGACTCCCCATCAGCAGGACACCCAGGACTCCACGCGACTTATGACTTGGTGACGTCTCACTTCTAGTGGCCAACAATATGGTCGTTCACAGAGAAATATGTGGAGGGGTGTGACACCTGTGCACAGAAGAAGCTACAGCGACATCCACGGGCAGTAACCCATCCACTGGATGTACCAACGGGAATCTGGGGGGAGGTAGGAGTAGATCTGATCACACAGTTGCCGAAGTCGGATGGGTATGACGCCATCTTGGTCTGTACAGACTTATTCAGCAAGCAAATTCATGCTATTTCCTGCATGACCAGCATCACCGCAGAAGAGGTTGCAGACCTCTACTATCAAGAGATCTTCAGACTTCACGGGCTACCTTTACACTTTGTTTCAGATCGTGGTCCCCAGTTTGCAGCAATGGTTATGAGGAAACTAAGAAGCTACAGTGGCATCCTCAGGCAGTAACTCATCCACTGGACGTACCAATGGGGATTTGGGAAGAGGTAGGAGTAGATCTGATCACTCAGTTGCCCAAGTCAGATGGATACGGCGCTATCTTGGTTTGCACGGACCTGTTCAGCAAACAGATTCACGCCATCCCTTGTATGACCAGCATCACCACAGAAGGGGTAGCAGATCTCTACTATCGGGAGATCTTTCGACTTCACGGGCTACCTTTACACTTTGTTTCAGATTGTGGTCCCCAGTTTGCAGCAATGGTTATGAGGAAACTTCTGAAGCAGTTGGGTATCAAGAGCGATTTGACATCTGGATATCACTCACAGGCTAATGGACAGACGGAGCGGGCCAACCAAGAAGTGGAGAAATACCTCCAGCTATATGTGGGGAGGAGACAGACGGACTGGGCAAAACACCTTCCAATGGCAGAGTTCGTCATCAACTCCAAAACTCACTCTGCACATGATCTCTCCCCATTTGAGACAGTATACGGATACCAGCCCCTATTCAACATCCCAGTGGGACAGCGTACAGGACAGAAGGACATAGATGAACAGATTGGGGTGTTGAAGGAGTTGCAGAAGGACACGCAAGCAGCACTGGAAACAGTGAAGAAGGAACAGAAGGCGGCGTATGAGAAGGGGAAGAAGGAAGCTCATGTGTTCAAGGTTGGAGACTACATATAGTTGGATGCCAAAGACATTGATCTTAAGACGCCAAGTCGCAAGCTCTCAGATTGACAGCTGGGGCCATTCGAGGTATTGGAACGCATTGGAGACTTGGACTATCGCTTGAAACTTCCTTGGGGATGACATCGAATCCATCCAGTCTTCCATGTCGACAAACTTTCTCCATGGTGGGGCAACAATATAAATGGAGAATGACCATCGCAACTGGGACCAATAGAGTTGGAGGAAGACGGAGCAGTAGGAGAATATGATGTGGAGAAAATTCTAAACAGCAGAATTTACAGAGGGAAGTTACAGTATGAGGTAAAGTGGGAAGGCTGGGACAAAGGACATATCTCCTGGGAGCCGGCAGAAAATGTGGCAAATGCTCGGGAACTGGTGGAGGAGTTCTATGCAGAGCATCCAGATGCAGTAGGGAAGTCAGACGTACCGGTGAAGAAGAAGAAAAAGAAAAAGTCGAAGCGATAGCCATTGAGGATGAGGGGGGTAATGTCACGAAGTGCATACTATTTTACTTTTACCTCCTTACGGTCTCTTTTCCCCTTTACTACGATACATCATTCTTGTTTCATCTTTTGACCTTACCTTTTATCTTTGTTCTACTATGTTCTGTTGGTTTCCGCTACGTTCTATCAGTTTCCGCATGACACCTGGTCATGACATCATAGGTCACATGCTGAGTAGTATATATAGGACGACTCATCACCTAGTCCCCCATCTTGACCTCTTTGTCTTGGGACTAGTTGTTGACTCTCTGCTCCAGTCTCTGTGTGTTTGCTACCAGCGCTTCACCACAGCCAGCTCTATTGTCCAACTTTATACTGGTTACAAAGTATCTAAGGGCATATGATGAGCAGTTCTACAGTAGAATTCTTGAAAGGCTTGAGCATAAGAGAGGAGATCAGTTTGAGAATGAGGAAGAAGAAACAAGATGAGATGATGATCCATATATGCTAGATGATGTGTTGCAAGTAGCTCTCAGTATCGTAACCTCGAAGATTGGGACTCTCTATGCACATATGGCATCGGAGAAGTTTGAGTTCTTCCTCAACAGAAAGAAAATGAGAAAAAGAATCTAGATCTTCTGCATTGACACAGAAGGCAGTGCATAATGTCAAGGTTGAAGAAGACCAAGAGGAATGGGGTCTGAACCTCTCAAGTGCTGTAGATAAGCATGAAGCGTCGATCCATGCTATGTAAAAAATGACTAAAACATTGAACAATGCACTTAATGAGCAGATGAGGTGACAGAGCAAGACCAATGAATGGTACAAGTCACTTATGAACTTACTCACCACTGGACAAATGCCAGGTGGTGTGTTCAAAATGCCTACCTTTGCACAATCCAGGCAAAATCAATCTGAGCCATTGTCATTGAGCACAACAGGGGCAAGCCAGGTACTGCAATGATTGGGGACTAGGGGCAATCCCATTCCCACCATCACAGAGTGAACAGCCACAGATGCTATATGTGCAAAGATACAAGTCATTGTCACAAAGTGTGTACTAATTCTTGTTTTCCTATGGTCTCTTTTCCTTTCTCTACAATACATGATATTATCCTCATTTTATCTTTTGAGTCTATCTTCATTTGACTGCTTTCCGTTACTTTCCACTATATTCTATCAGTTTCCACATGATACCAGGTCACGACATCATAGGTCACATGCCAGGTAGTATATATAGTGTGGTGAAGCGCCGGTAGCAAACACACAGAGACTGGAGCAGAGGCTCAACAGTCAACAACTAGTCCCAAGACAAAGACGATCAATACCACCCAGTATGCTACAAAGTACAAATATGCACCTAGTCCCAAGACAAAGAGGTCAAGATGGGGGACTAGGTGACAAGTTGTCCTATATATACTACCTGGCATGTGACCTATGATGTCATGACCTGGTGTCATGACCTGGTGTCATGTGGAAACTGATGAAACGTAGTGGAACATAATGGAACACAATGGAATGAAAATAAGATCAGGGGATGAAACAATAATAACTGTGTATCGTTGTGAAGGGAGAAGAGACCATAGGAAAATAGAAGGAGTAGTACACACTTTGTGACATGTAGGACAACTTGTCACCTAGTCCCCCATCTTGACCTCTTTGTCTTGAGATCCACATCTTTCATTGTTCCTCCAGCTGCAAGAGGACTGGTAAAGCTAATAGAAGATCATTACACCAAGGTGTGTTACTTTAGGATGTACTGAAGAAGAAAGACTAATAACATTGCAGTGTTGCTTTTGGAGCTTCATGGTCTCCCTCTTAGAAGAGAAATACCAGAAGAGACAAAGGAAGTGGCTAATGAAGAATGACAAGAATGGCAAGCTTTATCTTTTGATGGAAGAAGACTGGACAGACAGCCTTTAAAGTAGGGCATATGGACAATGAATTTGAATGTTTCAAACAGCACCAGGTGCATTGCAAAGAAGTCAATTGGGAATTTGTAGAGTCATAGCTGACACAATTTAGCTATAAAACAGGTTCATCCAAACTTCATTTCATTTGCTTCTTACCTTTCAGCTTGGGAATAGAGACTTGGTTCATATGTGGATAAAGTGTGAGGGATTTGTCTGTTGGAACCAAAGATGCTCTTGTAGGTCATCCACTTGAATCTCTAGAACTGGCAAAGGCTCTAATTAATTTCCTAGGCAGCATACTTCATCACAAATAGTTCATTTATCACTGTTGTTCAAGGCTAAACGAGCTAGAGTGCATGATCAAAAAAATGATCAACTCACATATCAGGCCTTACTAAATTGTGACAATTTGATATCATGCTGTACAAAAGTTTGTGAAGTCTAATCTATATGCAGTATAATACAGGATACATGGCAGGCTACCTACAATAACAATGGTTTTGACTCTTTAAATTAGGCAGTGGATCACTGACAAACAGCACTAATCAAAATGAGTCCATTAGCACTCATCAGCCCACCTCAACTCAACCACTGCACCAGCATGTGCTGTGAGTGTTAACAATCCCTTAGTCTGCCCACTAATGCAAGGGCCCTTTTTCCTGATATAGGTCTTATCAAAATCTGTATATATTTAGCACCAGGGGCTTCTCTGTGAATGTGCAGGGTACTCTGTCAACTGTGGATGCACAGAATTTTTTTTAAAAAAAAGCACTGAACCAACAGTTCACATGGGTCAAAACTGCAGTTCTAGCATTCCAAGCTGGTTCCTGAAACAGTTTGGCCAGAACCATTTCAGGAACCAGTTCCTTATCTTGGTTCCCGGTTCAGCTCCAAACATGGTTCAAACTGAACTCTTCAAGAAAACACTACCTTTAGTGAGTGTTGTGGTTATGTAACTGCTCATCTCTCTCTGTCCCTCCATTCCTCAAAATCTCCTAGGACACTATCCTCCCTTCCTCACTCTTCAGCATTTCTCTGGTGAGTAAGGTGCACTCCCTAACCTTAATAATTCTGTTTGTTCATTTTGTTATTAGCAGGCATAGGTTGAATTGTTGCAATTTGAAAAACTCTACCTTTTGCTCCCTCTCTATCCATCTCTTGTGAATCCCTCAGGCTTGTACTTCCCCCTTCTTTGTCACAAAGTGTGTACTATTTTCTTTATTCTCCGATGGTCTCTTTTCCTTTCACTACGATACACGACATTATTCCTGTTTCATCTCTTGGTTCTACCTTCATTCCACTGCATTCCATTACTTTCTGCTACGTTCTATCAGTTTCCGCATGACCAGATCACGACATCATAGGTCACATGCCAGGTAGTATATATAGAATGACTTGTCACCTAGTCCCCCATCTTGACCTCTTTGTCATTGGGACTAGTTGTTGACTGTTGAGCCTCTGCTCCAGTCTCTGTGTGTTTGCTACCGGCGCTTCACCACATTAGGTCAAGATCCCCTACTGCATGGGCACCCTTCCGATAAGGCTGTCTCTGCAGGCCATACCGTTCCGCCACGTCTCCAACATTCAGTGCATCGAGACCCAACTCCGAAGAAGAATCTGAACAAGAGAAACTTGACTGCTCTACACGACCACACGCATACGACGTTACCGACGACGAGCACGTACACCTAACCACCAACAGAGAGTGGACCAGCTGTGACCAGAACGAGTGCCCGAACGCACTTGCCAACTCTATTTCCGAACCACAGGACTTAATCGACAACGACGGTAGCATTCTTGAATTTGACCGTTTTATCCCCATTCTTCCACCGTTACCACCGTCCCCACTTCCAATCCGCCCACTTACCCCTAGTCTATCCAGAACCCCCAGACACTTTAGGCCTGGGTCTCGCATAGGTCGATACTCTAGACCCACACCACGTATTTTGCCTGAAGCCTCTCCCACACCCACATTGTTACCCGTACCTCGTGGACCTCCCACATCCCCATTTATTCCTGTTACCAGTTCCAGAACTATCTCCCCTGCACCAAATCCCTCAGTAATCCCCCGAACACCACCCCCAGAACTACAACTGCCCACTCCACCCTCAATCATGAATAACGAGCAACTCACCCACCTCCTAGAGGGCCTGAACACCATCACCAATGCCCTGCTAACACAGACAACTCGATCGAAGGACGTTATCAGCAAACCTGAAGCGTTCAAGGGAGAAAAAGGCCACAACGCCCAACGATGGCTCAATCAGTTCGACAACTGGGCTAGGGAGCAGTCTGACTTGGTCCAAAATGATCCGAAAAAGATCTGAGCGGCCCTCAACCTGATGACTTCCAAGGCCGGCGACTGGGCGAACCAGTTCCTGGCCAAGTCAAATGATCCCACCAACACCGACCCGATCTTCAACAGCAAATGGGCTGATTTCACCACCGCTTTCAGAGGCTACTTTTCCTCTATTGATGAGGAGAAGCAGGCATTGGCCGATCTCAGGGTCCTGAGGCAAGGACGGAATGAGTCCGTCTCCGACTATGCCCAGACATTCATGGAGCTGGCTAGTCTCACCAAGCTTTCGGACTACGACCAGCGGCAATATTTTGTAGAGGGACTCACATTGGAGATGTGAAAGCTGGTAGGATTGGCAGCAGCAGTTGCTACGACAGAGCTGAGGGACCTTAGCGAACTCATTGCTAGGGTGAACAAGCTGGACATTAGCATCAACAATCCGGCCCTGAACATTGGACGAGGAGGTGCTCGAGCACAGGCTAGTGGCAGAGGAGGAAGAGATCCAAATGCTATGGATGTTGACGCCACCTCGACCTTGACCTGGAGGAATGGCACCAGGGAGGAGTTCTTGCGACGAATGAGGAATAGGTGCTTTGGCTGTGGTGGCCTGCACCTCAAGAAGGACTGTAATTGGGCACGAGGTACTACATGCAATTACTGCAAGAGACCAGGTCATTTGGAACAGGTCTGCCAGGACAAGTTTATGGGAAAGGAGAGAGGGGGAGGACTAGCTAGAAGAGGTCGCCAACAGATTGCTGCGACTAACACGGAAGAGCACTTCTCGCTCTTCGACGAGGAAGGGGGGAGTCACCGTTCTCTGAACGACCCCACGACCACCATCACATCCACCTCATCCCTGGCACCCAGCAACCCGACAGCAGCTCTAGATGGTCAGGGACAGCTCACTGCCCAGATCGCTCAGCTTAACAGCCTTCTGGCCGGCCTCAGCTCTGTTGTCAACAAGCTGCAGGGTTTTTAGGAAGGACGCCCGTCTCAGC
>MU127861.1:150904-187590 GCA_014904975.1 Marasmius fiardii PR-910
GGCAGTAACTCATCCACTGGACGTACCAATGGGGATTTGGGAAGAGGTAGGAGTAGATCTGATCACTCAGTTGCCCAAGTCAGATGGATACGACGCTATCTTGGTTTGCACGGACCTGTTCAGCAAACAGATTCATGCCATCCCTTGTATGACCAGCATCACCACAGAAGGGGTAGCAGATCTCTACTATCGGGAGATCTTTCGACTTCATGGGCTACCACTGCGCTTTGTATCCGATTGCGGTCCCCAGTTTGCGGCGATGGTTATGAGGAAGCTTCTGAAGCGGTTGGGTATCAAGAGCGACTTGACATCGGGATATCACCCACAGGCAAATGGACAGACGGAGCGGGCCAATCAAGAAGTGGAGAAATACCTCCGACTATATGTGGGGAGGAGACAGACAGACTGGGCGAAACACCTTCCAATGACAGAGTTTGTCATCAATTCCAAAACTCACTCTGCACACAACCTCTTCCCATTTGAGGCAGTATATGGATACCAACCCCTATTCAACATCCTGGTGGGACAGCGTACAGGACGGAAGGACATAGATGAACGGATTGAGGTGTTGAAGGAGTTGTGGAAGGACATGCAAGCAGCACTGGAAACGGTGAAGAAGCAACAGAAGGCGGCATATGAGAAGGGAAAGAAGGAAGCTCGTGTGTTCAAGGTCGGAGACTATGTATGGCTGGACGCCAAAGATATCGACCTGAAAACACCAAGTCGCAAGCTCTCAGACCGACAGCTGGGGCCATTCGAGGTATTGGAACACATAGGTGACCTGGACTACCATTTGAAGCTCCCCTGGGGGCGACATCGAATCTATCCAGTCTTCCACATCGATAAACTTTCTCCCTGGCACGGCAACGATATCAATGGAGAACATCCATCACAACCTGGACTGATAGAGTTGGAGGAGGATGGAGCGATAGGGGAGTATGATGTGGAGAAAATCCTCAACAGTAGGATTCATCGAGGAAAGTTACAGTACGAGGTAAAGTGGGAAGGCTGGGATGAAGGACATATTTCCTGGGAGCCAGCAGAAAACATGGCAAATGCTCAAGAACTGGTGGAGGAGTTCCATGCCGAACACCCAGATGTGGTGGGGGAGTCAGATGTACCAGTGCCGAAGAAGAAAAAGAAGAAGTCGAAGCGATAACCATCGAGGACGATGGTCTTAGAAGGGGGGTAATGTCACAAAGTGTGTACTATTTTCTTTATTCTCCGATAGTCTCTTTTCCTTTCACTACGATACACGACATTATTCCTGTTTCATCTCTTGGTTCTACCTTCATTCCACTGCATTCCATTACTTTCTGCTACGTTCTATCAGTTTCTGTATGACCAGATCACGACATCATAGGTCACATGCCAGGTAGTATATATAGGATGACTTGTCACCTAGTCCCCCATCTTGACCTCTTTGTCATTGGGACTAGGTGCGTATTTGTACTCTGTAGGATACTAGGCTGTATTGATCATCTTTGTCATTGGGACTAGTTGTTGACTGTCGAGCCTCTGCTCCAGTCTCTGTGTTTGCTACCGGCACTTCACCACATTCTTCCCATACCTGCCTCAGGCCATAGAGGATTTTTTGAAGCCTACTCCCTCAATACAGCTACCATCTGCTATAAGCTACTATGATCTTTACTGACTACATCCCGTACATTTACTTACACTTAATACATGCTATTTTTGTTGATGTTTTGAATGTGGTGCCTCTCCTGAAGTTAATCTTTAAGTCCTGGTACAGTGCAGAGTAAATTCCAAGTGAACAGAATGCTGCAAAATAGAGCTCAATAGGTGTACAGTTATCTCCCATGAGCTGGTCATTGTATGTTGGTGATATTGGTGAAATCTCAACATATCACACAATTTATGATGACCATATCACCAGCCCCATATCAGGATTACCTACCCCAATTATATGGTAAGCAGCCAGAGCAGACCTCAGCAACATTTTGTAACAATACTCTGACATTATAAATTATAAGTAGCACATATATTTATGACATGTGCCCATTTTGATAGTGTACTACCAAAGACAATACCAACTCACTTGCCTCCACTCCCTTTATCTCACAAACATAGCAGCAATAAAAAAAATGTATTATTTTCAAGTACCCCTAGTTTAATGAATGCTGTCTAGTTACCCATCTCCTTAGCAAGTTGCTCAGCCTTGGCCTTCACATCCTCGATAGTTCCAGCCTGTATTATTATATAGGCTTAGTTGAGCAGTGAAAATATCTAACATCACACATACCATGTAAAAAGCAGATTCCGGTAACGAGTCATGTGCACCACTCAAGATTTCTTTGAAGGAACGAACGGTATCCTTCAACGGAACGAGCTTCCCTTCGTAACCAGTGAAAACCTGCGCAACCTGGAAAGGTTGGGACATGAAACGTTGGATTTTTCGTGCACGCTCGACCTGAAATTTCACGTCAGACTCGAAGATATCTCAAAGTTGACATGACTTCATACGGTAAGCTTGTCCTCTTCCGACAACTCATCCATACCCAAGATAGCGATAATATCCTGAAGCGACTTGTAGTCCTGGAGAATCTTTTGAGTGGCGGTCGCTACGTCGTAATGCTCTTTTCCAACCTAACGATAGCAGTTGAGTAATACGTTGTCGAACACAACACTGCACACTTACGATACGAGGGTCCAACATACGTGACTTCGAATCGAGGGGGTCGACGGCGGGATAGATACCGAGCTCAGCAATACCACGGGACAACACTGTGGTAGCATCCAAGTGAGCGAAGGTGGTGGCTGGGGCAGGGTCAGTCAAGTCGTCGGCAGGAACATAGACGGCTTGGACAGAGGTAATGGAACCTTTCTTGGTGGTGGTGATACGCTCTTGCCTATCAAATTATGAGTGATGAACAGCGTTGCAACGGGAGGTAAAACTCACATGCCACCCATATCTGTGGATAACGTGGGTTGGTAACCGACTGCGGAGGGGATACGACCAAGAAGGGCGGAAACTTCGGAACCTGCTTGCGTGAAACGGAAAATGTTGTCAATGAACAACAACACATCCTGGCCTTCCTCGTCACGGAAGTATTCAGCGATAGTGAGACCTGTGAGAGCGACACGGGCACGAGCACCAGGAGGTTCGTTCATTTGACCGAAAACAAGGGCAACCTTAGAGTCACCCTCGAGGTTGATGACACCGGTCTCAATCATTTCATGATATAAATCATTACCCTCACGGGTACGTTCGCCAACACCTAAGGGGAAAAGAACGTCTGGAATTGAAGAAAGTACAGGCGTAGAAAAGACATACCACAGAATATAGAGAAACCACCATGAGCCTTGGCGACGTTGTTGATCAATTCCTGAATCAACACGGTCTTTCCGACACCAGCACCCCCAAACAGACCGATCTTTCCACCTCGCGCGTAAGGAGCGAGCAAGTCAACAACCTTGATGCCGGTCTCAAGAACTTCAGCGGTGGTAGACTGCTCCACGAATGGAGGAGGGTCGGCGTGAATGGGACTGAGCTTCACACCCTTGATGGGACCACGTTCGTCAATGGGCTCACCAATGACGTTCATGATACGTCCAAGAGTACCCGACCCAACAGGAACCATGATAGGAGAACCAGTGTCAACAACTTTCTGTCCTCGGACCAAACCCTCGGTACCGTCCATGGCAATGGTACGGACAGAGTTTTCACCCAAGTGAGAGGCAACCTCAAGAACGAGGCGACCACCATGGAAATCTTGGACTTCGAGGGCGTTGAGGATGGGAGGAAGGTTTTCAGTCTCAAACTGAACATCAACGACGGCACCGATGACGGTTTTCACCGAACCAACAGCTCCTTTCGCCTCCGTAGCATAAGTGCGCTCTAAAAAGGGAGAAAATACGACAAATGCGCGCAAAAGATGTTAGGAAAGACACCCTCTCTAAGGAAGCATGAGTAAACATACGGGTACTTGCGGAGACGCGTTGAGGACGAGACGACGCTCCATGAGAAACGGAAGAAGGAACGCTTGCACGCTGAGCAATTGCAGCGGTGGAGAAGAGAGCATTAGTTTTTTTAGCAGAGCTGGCAGCTCTCTTAGAGAGACGGGCAACAGCACCACGGGTGGTGAGCATGATGGTGGATGAAAGTGATTCTGGCTGGGGAGCGCTTCCGACTCGACACGTACAAATTTATATTTCTCACGACTCCGGCTTCATCCGTATTACGTCTAGCGGGCTCTTCTCACGTTCAAAACTCGTCTCCTGCCTTGAAGCCTGAAGGCGGAGGTAAGTCAGTACTTCCGCATACATTCTCTCCTTATGCTAAGCATCAGGCTCATGATTAGTAGCCAAGTAGTATGCCTAGGTAACTTTAACGGACAATTTGGAACGAAGATCCTGAGGACACTCCAAGTAGAGCCCGTAGTTAGAGTATCCTTAAGACTGTACTCTAAGTACGAAAAAACAACCGTAGGAAAGTAAGTCACGTGAACGGAATTTGCCGTAGAACTGTACAGTTCACAAGCCACCCTCTCAAACACGAATTTCTTCCACCGTCATCGCCGTCGATATTCTCAAGAACAAGGTAGCCGTCGGTAGTCCGTAATCTCCTCTCACACAACTAACCTTTCGTGCGGTACAGAAAAATGGCCCAAAGAGTCACCCTCCGGAAAAGACAGCCATATAACACAAAGTCCAGTGGGCGGAGAGTAGTGAAAACCCCTGGAGGAAAGCTCATCTACCACACCGTCAAGAAGAGGGCCTCATCACCCAAATGTGGTGATTGTGGAATTGCCCTCCCAGGAGTGCGTCGTGGCCAACCATATCTGCGTTTACACCAACGAACTTAACGTTTTTAGATTCCTGCACTTCGACCTCGTCAATACGCCGTCATTTCTAAAAGACAAAAGACCGTAAACAGGGCTTATGGTGGTGCAAGGTGTGGTGATTGCACGAAACAAAGGTGTGTGCATGCACTCGTCCCGAATCTGCACAACGCTCATAAGTGGTGTCCAGGATTCTTCGCGCATTTCTAGTAGAGGAGGCAAAGATTGTCAAGCGTGTAATCAAGTCCCAGCAGAAAAAGTAGAATTCTGTCTTGGCTTTCCGTTATTCTTCACCCACCATGATATGACCATTATGTACCGTGATGTATGGCACTGCTATCCTCTTTCTTGGAGGCGAACGACGTCCATACCCCGGCATGGCAAATGAAAATCGAACGAGAAGATCTAGTCATCATCTTTATTAGAAGAGCGCGTGGAGAACTGGGCTTTGTTTCCCTACATACGCCAATCAAAAGATGTTCGCTCCTACATTCGGAGATGATTTCACGACTTGGCAGGAGTGGGATGGTGTTCCCATTTTACAATGCTACAGGTATGATCTATCCAGAAATCTGCTGCCTCGGGAACCCAGCCATTCTCCGCATAAGGTTGATGGTTAATATTTAAGCAATATTGTCTTCTGTTTCACCTTACAACTGCCGTTGTCTACGATGGCAAGCAAAACCCTTTTGAGCTTCAAGGTAAATGATTCGATGAAGACGAGGATGAATCCTGGAACACAAATACAAGCTTTCGACTCTTGGCGTTCGTTCCCCTCGACTGCACCAGACACAGATAATTAGATGTCTCATCTAGCTTCCTCCACTTGAATCGTCAACTCTTCCAATCCTTGAATCTTCTTCCTCAACAGGGAATCAACACGCTCAACCACCCGATCGATGGTCCACTCCTTCCCCTCCCGCAACGAAACCATCCCCGGCGATGCAACTTGTATTTTGATACTTCCTATCAGCTTCTCTGCGTCTTTGGGCCAAAAACGGGGCTCGGAATAGGTTACGACCCCCTCGAGTGACTCAAGCTACGTTGATCATTAATCAGACACGAATACGAACATCTGTGCGGGACCTCACCTCCGACAAAGTACGCTGCACGCTCAAAGTCCGGTCACCGATGTCAAGCGCAAGCACCTTCCCAGTATCAAGTACGAGCGGTATAACGCTCGCAACAATCAATATAGCAATGAATAATGAAGCTATAGGATCGAACCCAGTCCACCCGTAGAACTGAATGAGCAGTGTTGATATAATAACACCGACTGACCCCAGTGTATCCTGAAAAAACGGCGTCACTGCATTGAAAATAAAGGGCCATCTGATGAGCTCACCGCCATGACATGCAGAAACACTCCGCGCATATTATGACTATGACCTTCATGAGAATGTTGTGAATGCGAATGGTCATTAACGTTAGGTGCATGCCCGTTTTGATGATGGCTGTCGAAGTGGTCGTCGTGCCCAAACACGTAACTAGGCGTAATGGGGGACGGAAGAGGTTCCTCATCGTGGCTCGGTTCGTGCGAATGATGATCCGAGCGCGAGTGGGTGTGTAAGTGTGTATTCGAGTGAGAATGTGAGTGAGGGTCGGAATGTGAAGAGTGAGAATGTGAGTGCGAATGCGAGTGGCCAAGACTACTAGATGAATGTGGTGATGGCAGTGAATGATTCTCTTCTGTCTCAGTGTACCCGTTTGAGTGTCCGTGTGAATGACCATGAGAGTGCGAGTGTCCCTGTTCAACGTTCGTTCAACAGTAAGTTCGATGGAGAAAAGGGAGACCAACATGATGGTGATGTCCACCCATAGCAAACATCCCGAATAGATTGACTGCCAATCCGAGGGAGCTCACAAGTAACAACTGGCTTGTATCCATCTCAGGCGGGTCTAAACTGCGCACGAGAGTTCATTCAGTCCGTAGGATGCCAATCGAAGAGACTTACATTCTCTGCACAGCTTCGAAAACAATGAAAATTGATATTAAAATCAAAAAAATTCCGTTTGCGAAGCCTGAAAGGGTTTCTATCCGTCCGTATCTGTGCATCCAAAACGGTTGTCACTTTGTGGGCTCTAGATCGAAAGAGAGGCCGTACCCGTACGTGAACCGTTCATTGGGATTCCAAGTGGCCATGACCGACGCGAATAAGCCAACTCCAATAGCCATGCAATCGAATGCCATGTGAATCGCTTTTGGAGAGATTCAATACGCAGGCATGGGCATCTCGCAAATCCATACTCACCGTCAGATATCAGACCTAGACTATTAGTCCACACTCCGTACAGCATTTGCACGAGCATGTAAGTCATGTTAAGCATCAAAAAGTAAAAGATTCTTCTTGACTCCCGGTTTGACAATATCGTCTTCATATAACCTCTCAACAACCGAGCAGTAGGTGTACGCGGTGCAGCCGCAAACGTCGCTTCATTGCTCGGGTACATTCCTTATTTGAGCAGAATTTTCGAGTCATGATACCGGAAAATCGTGGTTGAAGACTACTCACCGACGTACAACAATCCAGCGATAATCACATCCGTCCACGATGGCATATGGGAGAATGCGAGCGGACCGAAACTTGCCGCGAGACCAAATGAGAAGGGGTAAGATAGGGCGACATGGCGTGACGACGGCAATAGATCACCCAGCGAGCGCAGAGCTGTCGGCGTCAAGAAAAGAAGAGAATACGACAGGAATGGAATGGACGCAAGGGACAGCAGTGGCAGTATAGGATCTGAAGGAAATCCCAGCATGAAGGTCCTGAAAACATAGAGCGGTAGCGCGAAGGCAGATGCACCGAGCATGGACGCTGCCACCGTAAAGGTCGTTCCCAATGCAGGAGACAAGACGCCATAACTATGGTTGAGCACAGTTGAGGAGAGACCATGTACAAGCACGGCTACGTATCCTGGCATGACTCTTCCCAGATTTTCGAGCGAGAACTGGGCATCCGAGAAGAACGAGAACAGCATCGAGATAATGATGATTAGGGATTTCCGCGAGCTGCCCGACTGGAGAGACGGTGTTTGTGATGAGCTAGATGTGGATTCACGGACAAGATAAACATACCTGAGAGGTATTCAAGAGCGTGTCAACCCAAATGGATGAGAACTGTGCGAATATTATTGCTCTATTAATTATGTTTCTCAGCAAATTATCTGCGACTTGACGGTAGGGCTTACCGCATCGAAGACAAACGATATACAACCGTGAATAGACAAGCTTGCTGAACGAACAGAAATAATGAAGCCATGCCCAATACTAGCCACTGAGTAGAGAATCAAAACTCCAGGACTTGAGACACATTATGACTAGCCACTCACCTCAATATTTCCTCTCTTCCCTATTTGACCGGTTATTCCTTCCCAAACCAATACACTCATGCCACCGCAAGCCAAAACCCTCATCAGAACCCAAAAGACTCCAACATCAAATTCCAGCAACCATTCTTTGGCGAGCAAAAGGGATAACACGAAACATGCATTGGAGAATAGAATTTTGGGTAAGAATCGACTGGGGATTCTGTGGACACGTTGAACACAAATCTTGAGGGTTAGATCTTGAGAACATACGAAGAAGTGAGGACTTTTGAAGGATGCAAGCTTATAGTACTTCTGGTTCTAGCATCCGGAACAGCCATGAAAAAGAAACGAAGGAGTGGACAAATTTTGTGAAATGAGAGTCGTAGTCCAAGTGTGAGGTTATTTAATTGATTGCCGGGGTTCGTACGGTTGTCCTTGACCGCTATCACGCCTCTTTGGCAGGTCCATGATGTCCTCCAAAAACTATAGTCATAATCCGCCTCAGAACAAGTTGGTCTTTTCAGTCTGGAATATGTCGACCACTCAACGCTATTTCTCTTCGAAATTGTGCGCAGATCTATCAACGATTTTACGAAATCTTTAGCGGCCGATGTACGGGCTTTACTTGCAGAAGTGGGAAAGTTGAGGGAAGAGAAAGCTCAGTTGCAATCGTATGTTCTTCTCGATGGCCTCTATGTTCTGCTCTTTCCAGAACTGACCACCTGCAGTGAAATAGGTGAATTAATGCAACTGAAGTCTAAGCACGGCGCTAGAGGAATTGGACCAGGAGGAGAACTTGCCATCTACACGCCAGGACCGCCGGGCTGGGGCCCGCCTGTACGTGACACGTTTACTCTCTTCAGTCTAGTATGTGTGAACAACCCTTTGCATACAGGTATCAGAACTAGCTACTTCACCCCCACCATCCGACCCGATGGAGCCAGCTAGACCAGCATGGAGAACCGTGACCAAGCGAGCACCCCGAAAGAAACCTACACCTGCGGCTCCTCCTCAGCCTACCTCACCTCCCCCACCACCGAATCTACCTGCCTGGGCACAGTGGAGACGTACGTACCATTCTTTTTTGAGTTTTCGTATTTTGCAGCCATTCATGGTTTTTTTAGCAAATCCCCTTCACTCCCCCGCACCTATGCTTCCTTCCGCTGGATCGCCTTTACCTGGATCACCTGCGGCTGCTGCGCAAGCTGGACTTTTTGGTTTGTTTAATTATACTTACGAAACTTTGGATATGGACCTGACAATGCGATCTATTTTAGGACCTCCTTCACCCCCTCCCAGATAAGTATCGCGATGACATTGCCAGAATACTATCCATGTTTCAATACCAGTCGCTGTACATCGCCCCCTGTATACATTTGTAAATAAACCCATACCCACTCAACGCGTGGTTAGTAGCCATCGGGAAAAGACCTTCGAATCTGGCCGTACAGCTACTACATTAACAGATCACAATGTCATTAAAACTGGGCTCTGGATTTTGATTATTATACGTCTATATTGCTTTTCAGGAAAACTACCTAAATAAATACGTCTTCAGACTCTATCCTGAACTCTGCCTCTCCAACTCTCATCTATTTCATCGCCAAAGATAGCCGTCGACGATCCACTCCCAACACCCCCGGTTCTCTCCCATCTCCTTCTTAGTTCATGCAGTCCAAAACTCGTGCAAGCCAAAATGAGAAGAACACTCAAGTCTTGCATGTTCAATGCGGCGGTTTGAAATATGCTCTGCATCAGAGGAACATATACCAATCCAAACTGCGTGATCGCTGAGATGGATACTGTCGTTATAAGCATGCGGTTATCGGTTAGACCGCAGTTTATACCACGATTCTGGATCGCCGATACGAGGTCGAGGAACACAAAGCAAGTGAACGTCTGAGGAGGGTGAAAATTAAGTTCAAACTGACCACTCCACCTTACCGAAGGTAGACTAAACTCACCATGGTCTGCTCTCGCTTCGACATCCTGTCATCCGATAATGCAAATACGTAGACGAACAAAGTCCCCAACACGATCATAGACGCCGAAAACAGCACTCTGTAGAGTACTCTTTGCGTGATTATAGGGGCGTCCTTTCTTCGGGGAGGTTTGCTCATGATAGATCGATCTACGGGGTCCACACCTAAGCTCTGACTAGGAGGACCGTCCATGAGGATGTTGATGAAAAGAATTTGCATCGCGTTCAAAGGATTGCTCAAACCCAGCATCGTGCTGAGAGTGATCAGCGTCAGGGCAGCAGCAGCAGTACTGAGCTGGAATGACAGAAAGTTTTGAATGTTATAGAAGATCGATTTGCCTGAAATGCGGAAGCTTCGTCAGTAGCGTGCTGTAATACACTATAAGTGAAATTTACCTTCTTCGACCGCAAACAAGATCGTCTTAAAATTGTCGTCGACCAGAATGACATCCGCGGCTTCTTTCGCAACGTCTGTCCCGCTTTTGCCCATTGACACCCCAATATCTGCAACCTTCAATGCCGGTGCGTCGTTGACTCCGTCACCGGTCATCGCTACCACCTCACCGCGACTCTGAAAAGCTTCCACGATCGCCATCTTATGTCTGGGTGTTGTTCTGGCGAAGACCGTGACACTTCCTACTCTCTCTCTCAACTGTGCCTTGCTCATCGAATCGATCTCCCTTCCAGTCAAAAAGTACGCCCTATCGTGTTCTCGCCTATGCCCAGCTCCAACTTTCAAACCCAACTTCTCCGCTATTGAAAGGGCGGTTGGCTCAGCATCACCTGTAATCATCACAATTTGTACCCCGCCACTCTGGAGGGATTCGATAGAATTGCGGACGCCCTCCCTCGGAGGATCGAACATCGCCAGGAACCCAGTAAAAACTAAATTATTCTTGTCCGGCACCGGTGTGTGTGAACGCGATGGTCCGTTCGAATGCGCAGGGGAGTTACTGTCATTCGAACGAACACTGGCGTTGCCATATCCGTAAGCCATTGCTATTATCCGCAGTCCTGTGGCTGCAACTCCCTTTGCACGTCCTAGAATTGCCGACCTGATAGAGGCTTCCAAACCAGGAGTCGAGTTGTCGTTGACATAGTAAAATTTGCATCGCTCGAGAACGGCTTCAATAGAGCCCTTGACGTAATACAACTCCGTTGAAGGGGTATTGAGATAGGACCCGCTGACAGCCATCCATTTGTCCTCGGAGTTGAACGGCTTTTCCCCAGTCCGTTGGAAGCCATCCCTCAGATCAGTGTTATTTGTACCCATCCTCACCACCTCCACAACATTGATTAACGCTACGTCTGTTCCTTGCCCTATAACGTTTCGACCCTCTTCATTGCGCAAGATGGTGGAGTTATTACATATCGCGCCAATTTCGATGGTCTTCCGAAGGGCAGGGGATAGTTGCAATTCCTGATCACCACCTCGAGGGAACTTATCCGAGGTAGGGTCCAGAACGAGGAATTCATCCACAGTATAGCCCTCCGTAACGGTTTGTTCGTTTTTGGTCAAAGTACCTGATTGACGGATATTAAATCACGACGATGGAGGATGAAAGCGGTTGAGCGCTGACCTGTTTTATCCGAACAAATAACAGACACGGAGCCGAGAGATTCGACCGAATGCAGTTTCTTTACGATAGCTTTACGCTTTGCCATTCTCAAGACTCCCAATGCAAGTGTCACGGTCGTTACGATAGGTAAACCTTCGGGGATAGCTGCTACGGCAAGTGAAACTATACGGGACGTTAGCCTAGCTAAGAGATACGAAAATCGGGCACCTTAAACATACCTCCAATGGTAAACATGTCTAACCAACTTCTCTCTTGCCAAACTCCAATCAAACAGATTACGCCTATGATAGCAAACGACATGATACTGAGCTTCTTCGCGAGTTCATCCATACTCAATTGCAGCGGAGTTCTCTTCTCTTCCACAGAAGACATGAGCTCGAAGATGGCCCCAAATTCCGTGGATGATCCTGTAGCAATAACAATTCCGGATGCTCGACCTATTCAATTAAATCAATGAACTGCTGTGTGCCGTGAGTGTCAACGCACCGTTCCTAACCAATGTACCCATATACGCAATACAAGACCGATCCGCCAAAGCCACTGGCTCACCTGTATCCATGCCATTTGGTCCATTTGTCCCCCAAGGCTGAGCTTCCACTCCCTTTCTTCTTGCTTCGGTTTCGCCCGTGAGGGAGCTTTCGTCAATTTCGAGATCGGCGGCGGATATTATGCGGATGTCTGCGGGTATACGATCGCCAATTGAGAATGTTACAAGGTCTCCCGGCACAAGTTCATTGGCAAGTATATGATGTGTCTGGCCTGACCTGGTCTATGTTAGTCCTAGGTGATTGTAAGACATAAGCGAAGAGCATCGAACCGTATAACATGGCAGTGATGTGGGACCAGCTTGTTCAATGCTTCAAGGCTTTTCTCGGACCTCCTTTCTTGCACAAAACCCACTGCAATAGATGGTCAAAGTACGTCCAATGTCGTATAAAACCGTGAATCACCTGTCAGAACAATGAGGACGGCAACAGTAATACTGACAGCATCATCAATATTCCCCATGACTGCGCTAACAGTCGCACTTGCGCAGAGTAGAAGGATCAAGGGATTTTCGTAAATGTTCTTTAGGAACTTGATTAGGATTGGCTCAGGTGTAGCCACGGTAAATTCATTGTAACCGTGGGTGTCGATGAGAGACATGATACTGGACTCTGCAAGACCTTCAGCCGGATGGGTTCGAAAATAAGCTACCGTGTCCTAGGACCAACAAGGCAATTAATAAAATGATAAAAGGGGTCGGCCAGGAGATAAATATGCGCACCTCGACTGAAGTATGTGCAAACTTGGCTGAAGCTGTATTCTGCTCGTTCTGCCTTCGAGCAAGTGGTTCCATTTCCTCAATATCCCTCTCCTTAGGACTTGCATTGAACCAGTTCAAGGCCCTCTGCCAGAGACTTTGAGCTTCATTGGCTATTATTACTTCCGCTGACTCCTCGACGTGATGTCTCCTCAACGTTGTACTGTATGCAAAATGGCTACCAGCGTCTGGCGTAGGTGTCAGATTTTGTTCACCATATGCGAAATAAGCCGAAGCTGGGGGGGAGGCCGATCGCGGACTGTAGAGGTGAGAGGGAAGCGAAGCGTGATTGGTGTGTCTGGAGAAGGTATGCGGGCTTGTTGGGGAATCTGTGTGTTGATAGTAAGCTGGGAACCGTTTTCTAGAATCATAAGGCTGCTGTCCGAAGCCGAATGAGGTCGAGCGAGGATGGTTCATGTAGGGGTAATTCACCTGGCTAGTCACTGTCAGAAATGTGATTCGCGCCGCGACGTGTCACTATTATAGCCGCTGAGCGCTGTGCTAGAATTCCCGAGGCTGGGTTTCTTCTCTCAAGGAGCTTTTTATTTTCCCACTGATACTCAGATATGGAACGGTGTACGCTGAGTCGAACGAGGCTCTATATAGCCGATTACTGGTCGATCGCTTACGCCTTCAGTAGGCAATCTACGTAGAAAATTGCTGAACACTGAGTCAGTACATTGACAGAGAGAACTAGCTCTGATATCGGCAATCATCACGTAGCGAAGAGTATAGAGGGACAGAAGAAATGGACGTTCATGATCAACAATCCGTGGCTTCAAAATGATTTCCGAAACGTTGACAATTTGCAATTTCTCACGCTTTACCCTTGTCGTCGGAGGTTATCCTCATCGCTGTTAGCGACGACGTCCATGTACTACCCACAGGTTCAGGCCTCGCAGAACGAGCTCTGGCAACACACTCTCTACGCTCCTCACAACCCACACAATGTAAATCCAGCAATCAGTTCCAATGCAATTCACGGTCACCCCATCCATCCCCAGCAACATGTCCTCTCCCCTCCCCTCACTCAACATTGGCAACAACAGCTTCTCAAATATGAGTCTAGCAGATCATCCCGTAGTCCTCACCATCGAGCAAAAATCAACATGCTCGCCTCACGATCCGTTCCAAAGGCTGCTATTCCAATAACCAATCCCAATGCCGCCAAACCTCCGCCACCCTCAGCGGCAGAGTCGACAACGCCCGACGTCAACCATCCATCGTCTACAGTTGCTCCCATAGCAGAGGCAGAAGCTCCGAGACCCAGTAACCAGCAGAAACCTCCGGAGAATAATTGGATGTCGTTAGATATGGGAGGCGTACAGATCAAGAGTCTTCCAAAGACTTCATCATTATGGAGTTTCAAATTTCTTGTCACTCTCTACCTCAACCATAACTCTCTCTCTTCCATCCCATCCGAAATCGCTCAACTCCGACATCTTGAACTCCTCGACTTGACCGCCAATCAACTCTCGACTCTCCCACCCGAACTCGGAATGCTCACCTCATTAAAGGAATGCTACATATTCGATAACCATATCGTAACCCTTCCGCATGAGCTCGGTACTTTACACCAACTCCAGACTCTCGGTGTCGAGGGTAACCCGTTAGACCCCCAACTCAAATCCCTCATACAAGAGAAAGGAACGCAGCATCTCATCTCATACCTTAGAGATTCATGCCCAGTCCCAGCACCACCTCCCGCGAGGGAACACCGCGACCTTTTATCACCTTCCGAACGCGCCTCCCTAGATGCTGAGGTCATCAGTGTGCTGTGTTATAATATACTGTGCTCCAAGTACGCGACGGAACGACTTTACGGATACACTCCGCAGTGGGCACTTGACTGGGACTATCGCAAAGAATTGATTCTCACCGAGGTCATGAACTATAACTGCGATTTCCTTTGTTTACAAGAAGTCGACGTTGCTCAATATGATGGCTTCTTCCTCACACACCTAGGAAAAGCGGGTTACAACGGCGTTCACTTCCCCAAGAGTAGATATAAGACCATGGTTGGGGAGAGTGAGGAAAAGCGACGATTGGTGGATGGATGTGCCACTTTTTACAAACGGGATAGGTGGATACTCGTCAGCGAGCATTTGGTGGAGTTTTCTAGATTGGCGATGGGAAGGACTGATTTCAAGAAGACTGAGGACATGTTTAATCGAGTGTTAGGTGAGTTTCCCTCTGTTCTGTTTTAAAGTCTTTTCTCCAACGTCCAAACTACACTTCCTGATCCTTCGTTGCGTCACTTTGCGATCTCGCTGTACTTCAGCTAATGTCGTTTTCTTTGTTTTTCAGGCAAAGATACGATCGCCACAGTCTGTCTGATGGAATCTCGGGAGACAGGTACCCGAGTCCTCGTCGCCAACATCCATGTGCATTGGGATCCACGATTTAGGGATGTCAAATTGGTACAAGTTGCTCTACTCCTCGACGAACTAGAGGGACTTGCAGAAGATCTTGCAAGGTTACCCGTTCGATTAACCAATGAAGAACCTCTTGAAGAAGGTGACTCATCGGACATGAAGCCTCGCAAGCCACGTACAGCCCCGCCCACTTACACATCTCCGTCACAAATCCCTATTATCATAGCTGGAGATTTTAACTCCGTGCCCTCGTCGGGTGTTTACGAATTCTTGAGCTCCGGACAGCTTGCCAAAGATCATCCAGACTTTATGGGTCATATGTACGGCAGATATACTAGCGAGGGTCTGAAACATTCTTTTGGGCTTCGAAGTGCTTACAACGTGGTCCCTGGACTCTATCAACCACCAACCCCGCCTGAGGTGAAGCTTACGCCGAATGGTCATCCCAGGCCTACTAAAGACACTAGCGGAGTGGGAGGCAATGCAGGACATGGCGAGTTGTTGACGATGACGAACTATACTCCATCTTTCCAAGGCGTGATTGACTACATATGGTATTCCGTCGGAAATTTAGGAGTCAATGCCGTTCTGGGAGGCGTAGATGCAAGGTACTTGGAAAAAGTTGTTGGGTTTCCCAACGCCCATTTTCCTGCCGAGTGAGTATCAAGCCTTCGGAACCAACCTGTTACTAATGATATCTTCCTCAGTCACATCTGCCTCGCTGCAGAGTTCCGGGTCAAACCACCGAAAGACACCAACGCCAAGACACCTTTATTGCCTCACACACCCTCACAGTAGAATGTTTGCTCCAGGTTCTTCACGGTCGAGGCCCATTGGTATGAAGGTGTGGGACGTAAGCAAGGAGGGAAGCACAAACATCTGTTATCTGTACAATCCAAAGTCCTGTGCATTAATTCGTCTATGCGTACATCCCTATGTCGTTGTCGTAGTATGGTGTCTTTTTCGTTTACCCGTTCACATCGTTCCTTACTGTTCGGTCGTTTCTCATTCTTTGCTTTCGATTTCTACTTAGTAGGACTTTGTCTGTCTGTCTGTGTTTTTAGCTAGCCCCTGTCTCCTGGTATAAATTTATCTCTTCTCAACTGAACGATAAAGTTATGATACAAAAAAACAGCCCTACTTCACACGATAATGATACAACAAAAAAGACAGCAAGCAGGCACTAAAACTGATAGCAAGTCACAAGTCCCATTCCAAACCTTTCTGGGTGCATCAAGCCATTTGACGATACTGGGCCATGAGATTCTGCCATGAGTCCGAAATGTCTTGTGTGGGCATCATGTACTGATCACTGGGACTGTGTGCCTCAAAGCCATTGTACGAGGGGTATTCCGTCCTCATCGTAGCAGCTCCTTGACCGTGGTACCCGTAATAATCAGGCATACTTTCGAGGGTCATACTATGCTGCGTCTGCGGATAGTGATATGGGAGAACCGGACTCGTGGAATGAGTGATTTCATGCGTGGAGTATGGAGAGTAATGACCAGCAGGAAGGTGTTCTTGGAGGGGGTAAGACCAATCTGACGGGGTTGTAGAACTTGGCACGGAAATGGATTGGAATACTGGAGGTGGAGAGGAGGAAGACGCGGGCGGTGACTCTGCTGCACTGGCGGACGAGTACGGGGATGAAGGTGATGTCGATTTCTTTCGAGAAACTAGCCGGGTCATTCCCCCAAGGCCCGCAAGCTCGTCCTCTTCTGCCTTTATGGGCGGCGAGTTGGTATCTGACGGGAATCGGGAATGATCCTGTTTGAGGCCGTTATTCAAGGCGGCATGAGCTCTATCCTTCAGCTTCTCAAGGACCGGCTAAAGGAATACCACGGTTTAGCACAACAGATTATCGATCAGAAAACCACAACTGACCAGAATTTTGTTTTTCCGTGTGGTTGACACCGACATGAAAAGGGAGTACGCAGATTCCAGATGTGACAAAGCTGACGGAGCTATGGCCATCTGAGACTTCGCCGCAATAGAACCCAGAACAATCTAAAAACCCAAGTTCAGTAGGTTTTTGGACCTTATGCAAAAGAGCAAATACCGAGCATGAAAAAACATGAGTGAACAAAAACCACATCCGCTCGGTCAGTCTAGGATGTTGCTTGAACAGACTTCCTATAAGACCGACGAAGGAACAGGCACTGGTGTAGGCAGCAAGGACTGATGGGGCGTACTTGCTTCCCATTGGGTCTGCCGGACTATCTTCCAGTGCCCGTGCGAAAAATCCGCGATGCATGTAGAATAATGCTACGAGGAATACGTGAATTGAGGTGAAGTGGGGATGTTGCAGAGATGACATACACATTTCTTTGATAGCGAACGCTGTATAACGTTGCATCGTGAGCTCAGTCGATGGTTGCTCTGGTTCCCGACTGTACTTGGCGCCCCCAAACCCGGGAACTTGTAAACTTGGGGGTACATAGTATAATCGAACCTTCTTGTCCATCTCTTGAATCGTCTTGTAGGTTGGAGGTCGTGCACTGACTAACACCTGGTCGTGCACTATACTGAGGCATTCATGGCAAAAACCATGCTTCCACGCAGCAACTAGTGATGATAGTCATGATTGGCTGGAGCAATCTGCAGTGACAACACTCACAGGACATTTCTACCTCACCGTAAGCATTCTTTGTTGTTTCGTGGGGTCGCTTTGTGTCGATATGCGCTAATGAGAATGATGGGGGCCTCCCGTATGTCAGGCTCTACAAGATAATCATTCAGAGGAGGACCGAATCTAGAACGGCATCCATACCTGCCAGGAATCATAGGTATAGATCTCCCATAATAAACAACGTCGTCGAAAATTTTCTTCAGGCTTCAGATTCCATTTCCCGCTATCTCGATCTGATAAATAACGAAATAAATGACCCTTCAACCCAGTTTAACACAAAACGCACGCAATCCAACCTAAAAAAACGTTCAATGAGAGGTTATGAGACAGCAAATCTAATCACGTACACTTTGGGCCAGCTTAACGACCAAACCCATGGTTGCCCACCTTGGGCTGTCAATATGATCCAAGAACATATAATGACACATGAGGAGCTGTTCGGAACGTCGACGGTTAATTCGAGACAATACAATTGACTGTACTACGCACGCACCAAAGCTTGAATTGCCGGTATTGACTGTTCCTCGAATACGCTGTCAATTGACAAAGCAGCTCGTCCTAAATGGTAGAGCTGGGAA
The DNA here is from genome assembly GCA_014904975.1 of Marasmius fiardii PR-910. NCBI lineage: Eukaryota > Fungi > Basidiomycota > Agaricomycetes > Agaricales > Marasmiaceae > Marasmius > Marasmius fiardii. The sequence goes on from MU127861.1 coordinate 169,462, forward strand.
GCTTCAGGCGAATGAGCCGGCTTATCCAGATCGAGTAGGGTTCCAATTGCAAGTATCATATAGGTGATGGCAAGACTGTGCGAGCTGATAGTTTCATAAGACGACGGATCACTCTCGTACAAGGGCCGGAAAACAAGCTCTTCGAACTCGTCTTGTGCTATTGGGGTATACCTTTACTAGAGTGAGAAAGTTACGAAACAGAAAGCGTAAAGAGACACACATCCAAGCTGCATGTCGAAAATACATATTAGACAAATGTCTTGCGATTGGTGCTTTGGGCAGTAAACTTATAATTGTACCACGTAGACCTTCCGTTGACGAAGCAAAAGGGAACGAGAAAGAAAGCCAGGGAATATCGGTAGGCATTATTGGTTCGAGAGTGGGAGACCTCGCTTCCTCTTCGTCAGAGCCTTCGTTCTAAAATAAATGTTACGAGGGTGACTTGAGCCTGGAAAGATAGACAAACCTGTAAAAGATACTAGAATGGAGATCAGAACTGTAGAAAGCGACATTTAAGGTTCATCACGCACCCAAGAATTGGCTGTTTGGCCAAAGAACGTTGTACGGCCGCCCGGTGAAATGGCTCTGGATGCGGTACGAAATAAGTATTCATCCAAGTAAGGTATATATTGACATACAATGATCCCATTGCATCGATTGTGTCGCCACCCTCTTCTTTTACGTCCTTCGTGGTTGGATGGTCCAGTCTTTCCCGCTCGAGTGGTCTCTTGATCTGGAGAAGATCGTCGCTTAACAAGGGATGTGGAAGCGCAGATTGTGTGCTATGCGATAGAGCAAGTGCATCTTCAAGTGTACGAACACGGGTTGCGAGCTGCGTGATCTTCTCATGTAAAACCTCGGTGTTTGCCAATACAAATCTTGGAATATGAAAGCAGTCAGCAACGATATAGATTAATGCAGTATAGCGCACCGATTTCCTTTTCCCGTTGTGAGAGACCCTGATAGTGGAATAACTCAACTCCCGATAATCGCCGTGATCATCATAACCTGCAACTTGCCTTCAGGACAGATAGCACCGCAACCTGATGAAATAGCCGCGTGAGTAAGTCAAAAGTGGTGAATAGCCTAGGAGTGTATTTACCTTTCTTGACACAATTACTGAGATGGGTTATGAGCGTGTACCAAGATCGACGTCGAGAATCGCATACCTGCATGGAAAGACCCTACTGCACCTGAACAAATCCAAACGAAACAGTACATATGAAAAGCCACTTGAAAGAATTACGAGCCGGTGCTCACTTGAGCTTCAGTCTTGATAAGATTATATTCCGTTGAGCAAGGATCTTTAGCTGAGGACATGTAAGACCGTGGCAAGCGCACCTGCGACATTCGGCACAAGACAAGGCGGCTCCTCTCCTCTTGTGCCGCTGAACAAGGGTAGAGTCCGGAGAAGCAGACGCCATTAGCTTGTAGGGACAAAGGGCGCAGGTGGTTGAGAGCAGAGCTGACTGGCCCTATCCGAGCTGGAGCTCTGAAGGTGTGCGGCCTTTACCCGCTTGGAGAACGATGCCGTGTTCGGCAATCATCAGTCACGAGCTTGATCAATCATGTGATATTTGGACCTTTTCTGATTTTTTTTTTCCCCGCGTTACCGTGCCTCCTACCACCAACCATCCGGTGAGTTTCCGCTCTATCCTTTGCTTCTCATGATGAATTTCTAGATGACGAGTCTGAATGCTCTTCGCTGTGTTATACAGCGTTGTTGCGAACGAGACGACACCTTTCCAATTTTACCATTCATGCATTTCTGATTTTTCTTTGGTTTCTCGCCCTCCTGATCCACTCCCGCTGATACGTATATCTTTCTGTTCCTTCTCATAGATCATCATGCCCTCTGCCATTGAAGAAGATTGGTCTGATTCAGACGATGATATTCTTTCTGACGTAGAGACCTCTGTCAACCTTGGATTACCTGATGGTGCACTCCAAGAGGAGTCAGATTTATACGATGCCGCTGTGTCAAGGATAGGTGGACATCCTGTACGATATCATATCCTATCGTCTTTTGTATATTTTTCCAATAAACCCTTTCTTGAAGGCATTTCTTCCCTCTGTGGAACCAGCACTGAGTTGTTCCCAATGTAAAAACTGCTCTAGCTTGATGGAGTTGCTTTTGCAAATATACTGTCCGCTCGAGGATAGCCCGATGGACCGCGCTTTGTATGTATGGGGATGTCCTAAACCTGGCTGTCAAGGAGCATCAGGAAGGTATGCGCGTGTTTTCCTTAGTTGCATGTGTTAGTTGGGTCTAACAGTTGGAATTTAGTGTTCGCGCGTGGCGAGGCATGCGTTATAACGAAGAATATGCAAAGAAACTCGAGAGAAAGTCGGTGAGGGAACGCGATCGGGAAGTAAAGTTGAAAGCATCAGAAGCCACGAAGACATCCAATGATACTGCTAATCCCTTTTCAGTAAGTTACGAAAGACAGTCAGGCCATTCAATGTAATTTGACGTCAACCAGATGAATGCACCATCAGGTACTGCAGCTTCATTTGACTTTGGCACTTGTATCTTTGGAGATCTTCCCGTACCCGACAAACAAGAGGAAGACCTCGAGGATCAACACGATAACGAGTCGGACGATGGGTCGGTGTCCTCCGAGGAGTCTTTGGTGACTGCGATGGCATCCGCCACCTTGGAAGAATCCAAGTGGAAGTTGGCACCATCGTATCCTCCAATGTACCTGTCTACTTCTGCAGAGTACATTCCCGCCGAAGCAAAGCCCAAAGTGGTCCCCAGAGTATCAGGTTCAAATGAAAAAGATGAGCTCGGGACCTGGGTATCAGAAACTTATGAAAATTCGTTGGACATGGATCAAGTATTTGAGAGGTTCTCGAAACGAGTCGGATACGAGGGGGAGCAATGTATCAGGTATGAGAGCAGTGGTTTTATGCAGAATCTCTGATATGTTGAAACTACATAATAGGTATGAGCTGGATGGGGTACCTTTGCCATTTACAACCGACTCTACATTTGACAAGCTGTTTCCCCCTCCCCCCGAGGACCCCCTTCCTGTTACGAAGGGAGCTTTCAAGGTGGTGTCCAACCAGAAACGAACGTATGCTCCCGTCATTCCCGAATGTCCAGATTGCAAGGGGAAGCGAGTTTTTGAATGTCAACTAATGCCAAATCTGATCAACGTATTACGGAAAAAAGAAGATAAGGAGAGTAAAGATATGAACGACGAAGAGCGTCGAAAGCATGTACAGATGGTGTTCAAAGGCGGAGGTGAATCGGGGATGACTTGGGGGACATGCTTGATATTTTCGTGCAAGAATGACTGTTGTGAAGGCAAAGAGGGATGGAAAGAAGAGCTTGTGCTTGTACAATGGGATAAATAGCATATTTCCGAGTGAATTTCGGGCGTGAGCTTCTACTTTCGGATCTGGCAGACGTTCATCCCCCGGTGAGGTAACTGAGGTCGGCGTCAAACTCTTGGGAGCGTAGGAACGTGCTTGCTAATTTGGGTCAGTAACAAGGTCGACCCTGCCAAAGTTGTCTTACTTTTTAACATCGTTCAGCACAACGTGTACGACGTGGCCGCCATTGCACACGACGACCCACCCTTCATGAGTGCATAGCCAGCTAGCCAGGATGTCGCTCGCTCTTCTTCCAGACTCAGAGCCGCTTTCGCAAGCGGAGGCATCGTCCACGCACAAATTTCCCCATACTCGCGCTCAGCTCGCAGCCTTCGCTCGTCAACAAAAGTCCTCTGATTCCTACGACGGCGATGCTGACCCAGCGGATGATCTCAATCGGGTCTCTACATCTCTGGTGAATAAAGTTGTTGCATTGGTTGCCGATGAACGTGAAGATGAGCTCAAGAAATTGCTCAAGGACACCTATGGCTTTGATGACCAGCAGGTAGGTATACTATCCGCTTGGTCCCACATTATTCACTATTCACGACATTCTTTACCCCTACTCATTTTAGGTTGAACAGAGCGTCCTTGATTTGCTACACAAGCATCGCGACGACGTTTCAGGCGTTCCATTCCTCTTTTTGACACCCACCCGTCGTCCAATATCTCGACCTTCTTCCCGGGCCTCCACACATTCTACTCGACTTCATCCTCCCCGACCTGAAACTCCGAACTCAGCTCCCAGCTCTCCTTTAGCACAGGTATTTCGCAGACCTCACACACCTCTTACTTCTCCTTTGGCTATGAACGGCCCTGCTACTTCGTACATGTCAGCTCGCAGCGATTATTCAGCGTCTCCGTCATCTTCTCCCATTCTAAGTCATGCTCATGCGACGCAGGCCTTCGCCCAGTTCACAGCCAGTCTTCCGGCGTCACCTTTATCTTCTCCGCGCCTGCTGAATGCCAAGGCGTCTGAATTCAAACCCATACAGCGTCCCCTTTCAGCTGCTTCGTCCAACCCAGGACCCAACAGGACTGAAACACCATCTCCTGACCTTTGGGCTCACAGTCCGTTCCGTGCTTCATCTAATCTCGCCATTGCGGCACCTTTACTCCCGGAACAACCTGGTTATGCCCGCTCGTTAACGCCCAGCTCGTTGCGCTCTCCTCTACACCCGGATCAGGATGACGACGATGAAAAAGCAGAGGAAGATCCATTTGAAGTTTTTGGACCGAAACCATTCGCAGCCTCCGATTTTGATACACAATGGTCCAGTTCAACCAATTCCAACACATCTCGGTCTCCTGATGATATTCACTATATTGATTATCCTTCTCTTAATCCACATGCGACTCCTTTCGAGGTTCCTGATTGGAACGATTTCTCGTATACCGAGGAACCTAACAAAATTGATTCCCTCGATGAGGATACGGAGAATGCCACACTTACCGATGGGATGACACCTTTTGACGTGCTCAGTTCTGTCTTTGGGTCCACTCTCGCCCCTTCAGAGCTCGAAGAAGCCCTTGCCGAAAACGGGTACGATTTCGAACGTGCTATGCAATGGCTCATCGAGAGGGCTCTTCCCCCAGTTTCTCAGAACAATCCGATAAAGATGCAACACATAGGTGGGCGAGTGACTTTAGTTTCACAAGACCTACGCGGAATGAATCGTGGCGGTTATCCGAATTCTGGACCTGGCCGTCCCACCCGATATGTTAATGGTAAACCTGTACCCGGAGGAAACAGAGTCTGTCGCTACTTCGTTGCGGGTGAATGTTTACGAGCCGATTGTCGTTTTAGTCACGACCTTGAACGCGCTTTGTGTCGTTTCTGGCTTCGCGGAACTTGTGCCAAAGGAGAACATTGCGAATTTCTACATCATCTTCCGAAGGACGTGGATATCTCTAACCTTAATGTGGCCATGTCCCGCGCCAATATTAACCACCAAAATCCCCCCATGATGGGTCCGCACAAGGCACCTCTTGAGGACTTCCCTGTTCTGGGCCTAGACAACGACAAATCTAAACGGAGTCCTTATAGTGACCCTGCTCGGACTCGTTTCTCCGCAGCTGTCAAAAAATCTGCTCCGATAACCCCTTCAAGTTTGAGTCTCACTTCGATGAAGCCCGGCAACCTCAACTCTGCTGCCCGTCGAGAAGCCATGGGACCCTCCGCCCTTGAAGACCTTCATCACCGATCCGCAATCATAGCCCCCCGCTCATCCCCTCGTATCCGTTTGCGTTCCCCGTCCCTTCTGCCCACATTACCTACTGGAGAGTCAGTAAACAAAATATACATGACCTACCGTTCTCGAGCGCTTCAACTAGGTGCTGCCCGAAATGCTTGCCTCTCCCGCGCGGCTGATGCATGGCGTCGTGGCGACGGTGCTGCAGCAAAACGGTTCAGTCGAGAAGGCCATGAGCTTAATGTCAAAATGAGTGCAGAGATGGCCAAGGCCGCCTCACAACTAGTCAAGGAGCGTGCAAGGTTGGCCGAGCAAGCTGTCAGGAATAGAGACCCTTCTTGGTCCGATGATCCTGGCGACAGGACAAGTCGCGGAAAGCCTTGTGGTGCGGGGTTGGGCGTCTGTCTTGGCATCGCCAGTCAAAGTGTGGGTGACGGAAAGTTGAAGAGTGAAGAACGTACAGAGGCGATGCTTGATTTGCATGGGTTGCACGCCAATGAAGCTACAGAGGTGTTAGAAGAATTTCTCCTTGCGGTAGGTTCACACTCCCTTCCAATGATCTGCTAGTAATCTGACACCGCTGCAACCAGCTCGAACAGGAATACTTCTACGGCTTGGGTAAGGTTTAGTTCTTAAACGTCCATCTTTGGTTCTTAGCTCTTTCTCCTAGCCTACGTTATCGTCGGAGAACAAAAACACACTGGAACGCAGGATGTCGCTAGAGGCTCCTCTCGTGCCCGTTTAGTGACGGGAGTTCGAGAGTGGATTCATCGCTGGGGCTACCCGTGGAGCGAGCGCGATGGGATAATCTGCGTCGACCCACTTACCCATGCCTCAGGATAGCATGCAAAAAAGATGAAAGAAGAAATTGAAACAAAGAAAGAAGAAATGTATGAGGTTTTACCAATTTAGAAGGGAATGAGAATCAATCAAGTTGAACACGTATGTATGTCGTTTGCCTGTTCGTTTTCGTGCTATTATTCGTGGAATTTGTACTTTCTTTAGCCTAATACAAATATACCAATGCCCGCATAGAAGTGGACATTCTTCGTTCTTCCCTTGTCCTTCTACTCTACTATATCTAGATAGACTGGATGGTATCTAAACACGCTTGGAATTCTGACCAGTCTTTCATCACAACCTTTGCTCCCACCTCTTTCACGAGTTTCTCCATTTCATTCTTCTTCTCCTCAGTCTCGTAGCTCCCGATGTATGCGATCAAGGGTATTCCCGCTCGAACGGCACTAAGCGATCCACTCTTACTATCTTCCACAGCAACACATTGGGCTGGTTGCACTTCTAGGGTCTTGCATGCGTGTAAGTATATCGCGGGGTCGGGCTTCGAAGTGGGGGTAGGTAAAGAGGTGGCGGCGGAGAACACTTTGTCTGGAGGGAAATATTGCCCTTGGCCCGCCTTCTCAACACTCGCCATAACTCTCCTATGAGCCGATGAGCTAACCACCGCCAACTTATATTTACCGCCCTTTGCTATGATATCCAGCTGCTCGTTGGCCCCCTCGCATGGTTGAAGCTTTTCCTTCAACTTGGCGATGACCCTGTCCTCCTCCAAGGAGACGTATTTCTCCAACTCCTCTTGTGGGATCTTGAAATTGTGTTTCTTTTGAAGAGAATCAAGCATCCCTCTGAAGTTCTGTCCCACAAACTCAGAGAGGAGCTGTTCGCCGCTGTATTTGGCTTGGATACTGTGGCTCGCAAGGATCTGATTAGAGAGATCGGCGCAAGCCTCAAAAGCCAGGGCCTCTGAAAGTACAAGAGTATTGTCGCAGTCGAAGAGGATATGAGTGATCTACGAACAATCCGATTGTTCTCTACTGGCCTCGAAAAATTAAGGGAAAGGGACTTACTGGTGACATGACAATAGTGGAGTGTAACAAGCTGGTGAAAATGAAAACGCTCGCGAAGAAATTTGATGTTCCATGCTCGTCATCGCATAGTGTCGTCATCGAACAACTCGGGGAAAGAGTCGGGGAAATACAGTATGGATTCGGGATACATTTACAAGCGGTCATTCATAAACTAGCGTGTACAAATTCACGAGCAAAGCAGGCATGATCCGAATAAAAAAACAAAGAAAAAACCCAAACAATATCTCAAATTCATAACTGCATATTATTCACGAAGTCTTGCCATGTCGAATGCATAGAGTTCTGCTCTGGAGATCCAGAGCTTGATCGCCTCTGGTTTGGTAAAGGATTCGAGTCCAGCATGGGTGCGGACGTGAATCCATTCGTCATCGTCGACGATCCATAATCATAGACAGGGAAGTATTGTGGGAAGGACTGACCATGGGAGCCGCTATTCATGCCAATGCTTTGGGGTGGGTGCTGAGAGGTTGGGGAGGCCGATATCAGTGACGATGATGTTCCGTGTGTACTGTAGCTGTTCGATTCAGAGTGGAAAGCACTTGGTCCCGGTAAGGTCGTGAGTCCATACATGGACACGGGAGACATCGCTTCAACTCCATCTGAATAAGAACTGTGTGCTGAGGGTGGTTCTTGGTTATGATTTGATTGGAATGACCGGAGATACTCTAGGACATTCGGATCAACGTGAGAAGACGCTGAAGACGGGAGGGGCAAGGGCACGACAGGATTCTGTGAGGTAGGAGAACGATGGAGCATCGGTGGCGACCCAGGCTCCTTCTTGACCAGTCTCGTCCTCCCTCCAAGCATTGCCAGTTCGTCATCGTCGGAAACGGGAGTAAGAGGCTCGGACATGGAATTGTGCCTCCCCAAGGATCTAGTTCCTTTGCGGAACTCGTTGAGACTGGTATGCGCTCGTTCTTGGAGATTTAGCATGATACTCTATTCGATTGCATGTGAATGTTAGTGCTGTAGGGCACAAACAAATTAAGGAGCGTCTCACAAGAACTTTAGTTGCCCGGAACCCCCTAGCAGCCTTCGAAAACAGTTCGCAGGCTGAATCTAGCTGAACAAGTGCTGAAGGTGCTAAACTCATGGAAGGGCACCTAGTGACAATGGAACCAAGAACAATCTAAAAAGACCGGTCAGTGGTTTCGTGGTGTAAATCGAAGTGATTATTCCTACAGCACAAGAAAACATGTGTGTCCACAAAAACCATAGGCGCTCGCTGGGTTCCTTCAATTGAGTATGTAGGTTCCGCATAAGTGCGACCAGAGATCCCGCACTACGATATGCTGCAATGACTGAAGTGCCGTAGGGGGATCCCAGCGGATCCTTCGGATGATCACTAATAGCTCGAGCAAAGAAGCTTCGATGGAGGTATAACAGATCTAGGTCGCGGAAGTAAGCTGAAAAAAAAAAAACGGAGGACAGAGTATGGTTAGGGCAGAACACGCACTCATCTCTCTGATAGCAAGTACGATATGTCTTTGCAGAGTCAACATTACTGTCTCTGGAGTACCGCCAGAACGCGGTTCAGAACTTCCGAAACCAGCTACCTGAAGTGCAGGGGGTACAGGGAAAGCTCGTAACTTCCGGTCAAGCTGAAGAACTGTGGCGTATGTCGGGGTTTTTGCCCCGAAAGCTTGATCATGCAATAAATTCATGCACTCTGAAACAAACCGATGTTTCCAAGCATGGACTATAAGAAATTCCGTTTAGAATCGCAGACCGCTATTTCCGAGGAACAAACATGACATACAGATCTGATCTTCGGCGGGCTCACCGGGATGAGGCATCTTGCAGTCAATATGAGGGAGGGCAAACGAGGGAGGTCGCCCAAAGGTATAACACTGCCATGAATCGTATGTAAATATTTCCCAGAAAAGTTGACGCCGTCTTTGGGCTTCTTCCAGGTCTACGCCCTTCCACCGTCCGCTATCACGGTCTGGTATTGGAGTTAAAGAGATAAAGAGACAAGAAAGGACAAAAAAAGAGGATCAAACTCACGAAGGCCGATCTAAATCAAAGATTAAAAAATACGAGTCAGTTCTCACGCCCGATTCTCAGAAGTGGAAACTGGTACCTACACTTTGTGCTAACTTGACTGCTAATCCCATAATTGCCCACCGTGCACCAGAACCAGTCCCGTGCCGGTCAGCAATGAACAGGTAGTAGGTCATTAAAAACTGTACAGCAAGAACAATCAGTACTTATTTGAGGAAAAACCATGGATATGTCGCACTAATGCTTGCACCGCGCTGATTGTCGGTGCATCTAAAAACGGACTTTGGAAGAGGGCGGCCCGAGCTAGTTGATGGTACTTCTCGGCATCGATATTGTAGGATGGAAGTGAACTGTCCATAAGAGATCCGATAGCCAATATCATAAACATAACGGCCAGACGATGAGGGAGTTGTGGATCCGAGTCTACGGATGGTTGAACTTGCTGGCCATAAAATTGACTGTATATCTCCATGTCAAACATCTCTTGCGACACCGGATTGTACCTGGGCAAGGGGCAAAAGTTCAAACTCAGAAAGCTCCCGGACAGAGAAACGATTCACATCCATGCCGCGTATCGATAATATATTGTCCGAAGTTCTGCAGCTCTTTCTGTGGAAGGGAGATACCAGTATAGAGACTGGAGTACGACTGGGGCTGGTTCTGGTTGTGCGACAGCTGCGATTGGCAAAGCCGCAGCTCGGTTAAGTATAGGGACCGGTAGCACGGATTGTAACGTAATGAGATGATTGTCTTGCTGGTCATCATCTTCGCCCGCCTCATTCTGAGTAACATGAAACGGTGAACTTTGAGCGGACAGTCAGTGTCTTTATAAACTCACCTGTAGGAACAGCTGTAATGGGAATAGTCAGATCTAATCGATTTGATGGAAGTTTTCGAACGCACCCATGAATTCGCAATCTGGCCGAAATACTTTGTTTTTCCGGAGATACTGATGGACAGCGAGCCAAAAGCGTCTACAACATCAGGATTACTCTCCTCTTCCTGCTTGGGGGCTCCATTTCTCTGTGAGACTTCCCGTTGCAATGGAGCTTTGATTTTCAACAAATCGTCTGACAAGAGCGGGTGTTGTTCATGCGTAAGGCGGGCATGATCGGCACGTAATGCGTCTTCCAGCTCCCGAACACGGTTCGCCAGCTCGTGTATTTTCTCGTGTAACTCTTGTGTTGAAGCAAGGACGAATCTTCAGGGTCGAATGTAGGTGACTCATTAATTAATATAGGTGCTCAAGGGTACACACCGATTTCCCTGTCCCGTTGTAAGAGATCCCTGGGGGGTATTGAGTTTGACGAGTGAAGGACGAACAAATTTACTTGAACGACGACTCACATCTGGACAAATTGCCCCGCAACCTCTCTTAACACACGAGCTGCACGGAACTGCACGATCACAGCGCAACTTGAGCCTGATCGAGAGTTAACACTGTAAGTGAAAGTTGGAGTGAGAGATGGACGGTACCGTCTACACTCTGCACAACTGAGGCGGGTCGCTCCTTTTCGCCGTTTTCTCTGTGGATCAGGGCTCTGGACAACGTGTGGGGACATGGCGGGTGGTGTGAAAGGACACCTGAAGAGCAAACATTGATTCAACGAACTATAATTACATACGGTTAGTGCCGGTGTCTTCGGGCGCTGTGGTCAGCCGTAAGTACCTTCAAACATCTGGGGAAATTGATTGATGTAATTCAATTCGGCTGTAGGATCAGTTCGAGAACTATGTAGTCACTTTTGCATTGAACTCTGATACCCCACGAAATACAAGATCTGAGATGTGTATGGGCGTCATGAGCGCGTCGTCTGCAACGACAGTCCTCATCCTCAGACCTGGCTTGGCAAATCTGGAATCTCAAAGCGAGGGTCGACCGAGGCCGACATGGTCATGAGAAGACTCCACTTGAAAGAAACCGCACCTCTCTAGAAACCACAGGTAACGCCAGTAGGAAGGTTGACAAGGTCACCCGAAATGGAATCAGAAAATCCGACAGAAAACACGCGTTGTAATAGATCAAGTTGTTGCGGATTCCGGACGACAGCATGGTCCACTTAATCCGCTTTCAACGACTCGGAACCATCCCCGAGCAGAGAGCGCTAAATCCGTGTTCAAGCTGTGTCTTCGCTAGGGACAGAGTACAATACACTCGACGCTGGGATTCGGACACCTGTAACACCGATCAACACCAACAGAACCTGCAAAGTCGTCAAGTACCAAAGCGTTAACGGGATCATGTGGAAGTCCTACTTTTCACTATGAAGCCATACAAGCGCATTCTCGTCACTGAGCCCATACCACCGAACTGCTGGAAGGTGCTCGTCCCTAGTGAACGTCTTCCCGCCCTCGAGGTCCTGTAAACTTTCGTCCAGGTTCCAGATTTCGATCTGTTTTAAACCGTGTTTCCTGGCAATTTCAGCCGCTTTGGACATGATTATTGGAAAAGTATCTTGGTGCGCTCGAAGTCGGGTAATGAGTAGATTACGAGGTTTGGGGCCCGAAAGCTCGACTGTCCAAGAAGCGAAATCCGTGAAGCACTGGCCGAGGTCTTGGCGCTTCACTTTGACTCCCCATTGCGTGATACCCTCTTTCTGCCAGAGAAATCTGAGCTTCTCACGCTGGAATGTTTCAACCCCTGCAGAAGGAAGGAAAGTGAAGTAGGTTTTGGAATGATCAGAGTCAACGGAAGCCATTTCGGTTCGCATTGTCCGAGCATCCTCGTCCAAAAGTTCTTTGACTCTATCCTCATTTAGCCACTCCCATTCAAGGCTAGTTATCTGGGATCCGATGTCATGGAGGACGTGTTGGGGATCCCAGATGGTGGACCTCGCGTCCTGAATTCTCCATCCGCCACCTTGTTCCTCACCAAACGGACCACAAATGCTGTAAAAATCACCTACATCGCTCCAAAGAGCCGAAAATTGACCATTACCTGCGATACTATGCGGCCTCTCAGGAGGTTCACCCCAACGCTTTGGGAAAGAGGAAGGTGATAGAGCTTCTGGAGAGGACAGAACCCAGTGCAGCAGTCGCATCATGTGTTTTGCATATCCATTACCGCGTTCGGCGACTGGTGTATAAACTGAAGCGATTCCATAACATACAACGTCCCGAGGAACATTTGTATTGGGAGTGAGCACAAGCCCAGGACGCTGGTAACTGGAACGGAAATTCAGATGAGGAAATAATCGAAAATCAAACATTCTACACACGTTTCACAAGCGCATTTGAATTTTAGCGTTTGGGGATTATCTCGAGGAGCTAGAACCCTGCGAAACGGGGCTAAAATGGGCTTTAATGGGGATGAGAAATGCAACGAACCAGACTAGCCATCTACGATTTTTCGCACATTCAAAGGTGTCAGTTTGCTCGTGCTGTTTCTGGACGTATTCGGCTTCAGGCAGACCACGACTCCATGACGCTGAAGTACGCTTGTAAGATTCGACTGCCTGAGCTGGTGTGGCAAGAAAAAGTGACAGAGTAGAGATATCTGCGGTCATGGTCAATATGTCATGACTCATCTGTAATTAATATATATAAAAGAGCTCGGAAGTCATTAACCCCTAACCTTATTTCAATTCAAACTTCCCTTTCTTGTAACCCTAAAGGTCTGAACCTCCCCGCGGCTCTACGTTCTGCTGTTGCTGTCCGAGCCTCAGCCCCACCTGTCCATGGAACACGATGTGGATAATGTCCGTCATCGCATCGTTATGTTGTCGTATTGGATTATCGTTTCGGTCAGATTATTGTATTAGACTCGGACTGCTGCAGTACTATGTAGACAGTCTGTTTATTCTCTATTCACAACATCATACAACATAATGAATGTTTTGCCGACCCAAGAAAGCCCTGTATGTGGCATTCCATATGACTTTTTCTCTCTGTTCTTGCTAGAAATTGAATTAATATTAATATATTCTGTTCTTAATGACAGCCAAATGCCCGATCTCTTGCACAACAACGTTGTGGTGAAGCGCCGGTAGCAAACACACAGAGACTGGAGCAGAGGCTCGACAGTCAACAACTAGTCCCAAGACAAAGACAATCGATATAAGCCTGGTATCTTACAGAGTACAAATACACACCTAGTCCCAAGACAAAGAGGTCAAGATGGGGGACTAGGTGACGAGTCATCCTATATATACTACTCGGCATGTGACCTATGATGTCGTGACCTGGTGTCATGCGGAAACTGATAGAACGTAACAGAAACCAACGGAACATAGTAGAATAAAGATAAAAGGTAAGGTTGAAAGGTGAAACAAGAGTGATGTATCGCAGTACAGGGAAAAGAGACTGTAAGGGGGTGAAAGTAAAATAGTACGCACTTCATGACAGACGTCAATGGGCAAAATACCATGAGGAGCTTCACTGCAGATGTGAGTTGGAAGAAGGATGTATAGAGAACAACATGCGTAGAAGACAACTTGTATGTGATTTGTAATTATTCCTCTGAGCGTTAATCAGTTTTGTTGGAAATAGGAACCCCATATGCCTGATGTGCCGAACAGTCCCCTTATCTGGTATCTATGTTTCCGATTGCAGTTATCTGATTATCATTAATACTTCTGTTTGACCCTTTCCCTACTGTTTCGACTCCTTTTCTAGTTTACTTATTTACCTGCATACACTATTCCCCACACCTCAGCTTTACCCTTTCGTGGTCTGCTGAGGTGTGTATTCCTGTACATTCTTTTACTCTACCCTTAACTTACTCTTTTCTCCTGACAGATCTAATACTTACGACTGTCTGTTAGGTATGATACATAACTGAGCTTTACCCTTTCGTGGTCTGCTGAGATCTAATACTTACGACTGTCTGTTAAGTTTTCTGCAGGTGATTGCACAGACTCAAGCCCAACACATGAGATATAACAGGGAGTTAGAACATAGGAGACAACAGCAAGAGTATCATCATCTACAACTTCATAGGGAAGGTGTTGCCTTGCCTATGTGTGCATGGAAAACTTATGTGGAAGTTACTCACCACTACCTGGGTCACATGGATTCTGTCTGTCCATACTGCCATGGGTTACATTGGAGAGATGAATGACTGGCTAATACCAGTGTACAAAACCCAATATTTGGCTCTTGCTACCTTTTGGTGTTGTGGCTGTTTTAGAGATTTTACCTATTTTGCTACATTTTGGCAGTTTCTGAGTAATAATAACCTATTATTACTACGAGAACCAAGGGAATATTGAGTACTAGAGTGAGGCCTGAGCTGCTAGTAAAAAGACTCACCTTCGGAAACATGTTACATGTGTTCAGAAGTAAACACTGTATTATGGAGTTCCATAGGACTGAGGGTTAGCAACTTCCAAAACATGTAGGAACCCTTCTGAGCCTACGCTATTGTTGGTAATACCCAAAGGATAGCTATGGAATAGGACCATACTAAGGGTAGTATCGAAGAGATAAAACTACTGCTACAGAGAGTGGGAAGTTCTGAACGGACTTAACGCGAATAACAATGACTTCTGAACTTAGGAAGATGGCAAAGACCACTTCAGAATCATGAGAGAAGTGGCAGAAGCCACTTCCAGAGGTCACCCAAGATGACTACTGCAGGTGCCTGGCCGGCAGACCTTGGACCTGAGTTTCAGAGCTAGGATCCGACCTTCGGCACCAGTCTACTGGAGCTTAGGAATCAGTTGGGCAATAGATGCCGCTGATTAGAACATGGAGAACACCGATACAGTGGCTGGAAATTTGTACCGCAGTACTTCACGGTATGAGGAAAGGCTACTTAAAAAGTGTTAAATACAGAACAAAGGTTCTGAACTAGTATCAAAAGAGGAGAAGAATCGCTTAGACCAACAGGAATGGGCTAACTTATCCACCACCCTAACGGAAGCTGATCGACTTTGGAAGTATGGGAGTATATCCCAACCAAGGGTGTGGGTACCTACGACTGACCTAATCAATCATCAGGTCTACCATCTACTTCTGAACACTTAGTTTGTCTTCTGAAGTAAGAAGAACGGTAGTATAATATTAGAGAACGGACTCACAACTGTGGGGACGAATGAGGAACTTCAGACTTTAGTCAGGGGTTCAGAATTGAGGATGGAAGTGGACCATCTGTGTGGAAGCATACAGGGTCTGGAGCGAAGGGACAACCTGCTTCAGAACTGTATAGGACCAAGGGGACCATCCCGGAAACAGGAATAACAAATGCTGAATGATTGAGAAGGAGGATATTTATTTCTACATCCAACTTCCAGGCAAAACAGCAGAGAATAATGTCAAAACTCTCTCTGTTAATCTTAGTTAGGTACTGATTCAGACTAGATGATCATCGATATGGATGAATATATAATTAGATACAGATTCAGGTATAATACTTAAGTAGAAAGTATATAAGGGCTGGGGTTTTCTATGGTGAAGCGCCGGTAGTGAACACACAGAGACTGGAGCAGAGGCTCGACAGTCGAAGACTAGTCCCAAGACAAAGACTATCAATACTACCCAGTATTCTATAGAGTACAAATATGCACCTAGTCCCAAGACAAAGAGGTCAAGATGGGGGACTAGGTGACAAGTCGTCCTATATATACTACCTGGCATGTGATCTATGATGTCGTGACCTGGTCATGCAGAAACTGAT
The DNA here is from genome assembly GCA_014904975.1 of Marasmius fiardii PR-910. Classification (NCBI taxonomy): domain Eukaryota; kingdom Fungi; phylum Basidiomycota; class Agaricomycetes; order Agaricales; family Marasmiaceae; genus Marasmius; species Marasmius fiardii. The sequence continues at coordinate 185,541 of MU127861.1, forward strand.
AGAACATAGTGGACAGTAATGGAATACAGTGGAATGAAGATAGAATCAAGAGATGAAACAGGAATGATGTTGTGTATTGTAGTGAAAGGAAAAGAGACCATAGGAGAATAAAGAAAATAGTACACACTTTGTGACATTACCCCCCTTCTAAGACCATCATCCTCAATGGGCATCGCTTCGACTTTTTCTTTTTCTTCTTCGGCACTGGTACGTCTGACTCCCCCACCACATCTGGGTGTTCGGCATGGAACTCCTCCACCAGTTCTCGAGCATTTGCCACATTTTCTGCTGGCTCCCAGGAAATATGTCCTTCATCCCAGCCTTCCCACTTTACCTCATACTGTAACTTTCCTCAATGAATCCTACTGTTGAGAATTTTCTCCACGTTGTACTCCCCTACAGCTCCGTCCTCCTCTAATTCTATTGGTCCAGGTTGTGATGGTCGTTCGCTGTTGATATCATTGCCTCACCAGGGAGAGAGTTTGTCAACGTGAAAGACTGGATGGATTCGGTGTCACCCCCAGGGGAGCTTTAAGCGATAGTCTAGATCTCCTACACATTCTAATACCTCGAATGGCCCTAGCTGTCGATCCAAAAGTTTGTGACTTGGTGTCTTCAGGTCGATATCTTTGGCGTCCAACCATACATATTCTCCAACCTTGAATACATGAGCTTCCTTCTTTCCCCTCTCATATGCCGCCTTCTGCTCCTTCTTTACCATCTCCAGGGCTGCTTGGGTGTCCTTCCGCAATTCCTTCAACACCTCAATTCGCTCATCTACGTCCTTCTGTCCTGCTCGTTGTCCCACTGGGATGTTGAAAAGGGGTTGATATCCGTATACTGCTTCGAATGGGGAGAGATTTTGTGCGGAGTGGGTTTTGGAGTTGATGACAAACTCTGCCATTGGAAGGTGCTTTGCCCAGTCCATCTGTCTCCTTCCCACATATAGCCAAAGATACTTCTCCACCTCTTGGTTGGCCCGCTCTGTCTGTCCATTTGCTTGGGGGTGATATCCAGATGTCAAATCGCTTTTGATACCCAGCTGTTTGAGGAGCTTCCTCATAACCATCGCTGCGAACTGAGGACCGTGATCTGACACAAAGCATAATGGTAACCCATGAAGTCAGAAGATCTCCCAGTAGTAGAGGTCTGCTACCTCTTCCGCAGTGATGCTGGTCATGCAGGGGATAGCGTGAATCTGTTTGCTGAATAGGTCTGTGCAAACCAAAATGGCGTCATATCCATCTGACTTCGGCAATTGAGTGATCAGGTCTACTTCTACCTCTTCCCAAATCCCTGTTGGTACATCAAGTGGGTGAGTCACTCCCCGTGGATGCCGTTGTAGTTTCTTCTGTGCACAGGTGTCGCAGCCTTCCATATACTTCTCCGTAAATGACCGTATCATCGGCCACCAGAAGTAGGATGTCACCAAGTCATAAGTTGCATGGACTCCTGGGTGCCCTGCCGATGGGAAATCGTGACACTGCCAGAGCACGTCTCGTTGCAACTCCTTGTCTGGGGGTACGTAGACTTTGCCGTGATGGTACACCAAACCGTTATCCTCCTCCCATTCTGGTAGTCCATTTGCTAACCTCTTCAGACCTCCCTCCTTCAGCTTCTTTAATCCTTCCAGTACTTCTGCTTCTCTCTCTGATGCTTGACGAATCTGCCCCTCCAATAGATTGACCAGGGTGAAAGCAGCTATCCTGTGAAACCGATCTGGTGAAAGCACGATCTGTTGCCGGTTGTCCTCGTGATCTTGGATGCGGTGATGTGACATCCTCGATAGTGCATCGGCCTGAGTATTACTTTTTCCTGTGCAGTGAACTAGCCAGAAGTTAAACCAAGATAAGTAGAGGGACCAACAAGCCTGTCGTTGTGTAAGATCCTGTGCAGTTCGCCAGTATTCAAAGTTACTATGATCAGAGACGATTTCGAACTCATTGTGGAGGCCCTCTAAGAAGTAGCGCCAGTCCTTCAGGGCCTCTATGATTGCCAACATTTCCCTGTCGTAAATCTGGTAGTTCCTCTCTGCTGGTTGCATCGAAGC